>JAVKPL010006639.1:0-27087 GCA_032173675.1 Gastrolobium villosum | reverse complement strand
AGCAAGCTCACTTGCATCCCATGCATATTGTAATTCATGATGAATTGACTGAAGGAAGGTGGAAGTGAGGTGAGGACTAAGTCATTACTTAGCACGGCATCCATGATGAAGCCTAGGTTTCCTAGCTTCTCAATCAGCCCGATCATCTTGAGAACATGGCTGCCAACAGACATGCTCTCAGTCATCCTACAAGAGAACAGTTCTCTTGAGGCCTCATACCTCTCATGCCTGCCTTTAATATCATACAACTCCTTGAGATGTACGATAATAGAGGGAGCATCCATATGCTCATGCTGCTTTTGCAGTTCAGGCGACATGGATGCCAACATGATGCATACTGCCATCACATTGTCATCCAAGTGCTGTTGATGGGTTACGAAATCAAATTCCACAAACGCTTCTTCCCCTTCCCGTGGAGCTACGGGTATTACAGCATCTAAAACGTAGGCAATCTTTTCGGCCCTTAGAACTATTCTTAGGTTCCGATACCAGTCCATAAAATTCGAACCGGTCAGTTTATTCGTATCGAGTATTGAACGCAGTGACAGTGGATTAGTCATACTATAAGCTGAAAAGGATGTAAAGATAGTTTTAGTTAATATACGGTTATGTAGTTAAAAGCAAATTATTAAAGACTTGAAATAATTTGCCCCTCCCACTATTTTATCTAAGTCAATGACCCTTCCTTTTGACTTAAGGTTAATCTACTTTAGATTTTACCTTAGTGGGATTAAGAGTGCGATTATTTATTTTAACCTCCGTCTGAGACCGCAAGATTAATTTAAATAAAGGGTTGATCTTTATCAACTGTATCTCATACCCTCTCTTAACAATAGGTTGACAACTCTTTGTCACTTAGTGGTGCATCTCATGCAACCAACCTAGCACCATTACCCTAAGCACATAAGCCCGGCTGTGCCTGCAACTTATGTCTTAGTTAAGCATTAAACTAGCACCCTAAGTGTCTTACACTTCAAACACTACTCTAGCCCAACGAAATAGTGGGTCCCAACTGAGTTGTGGAGCACCACTATGTAGAAAAGTTTTGAGTAGCATTGGTGGTTGGAGGTATAACACCTCGGAAAATTAAATGTGAATTTATGTGATAAAATATGGGTTTAAAAGGGAAGGATTAGTGAAAATCCGAGAATTAGGGCCAAAATGGGCTAAAAGGGCAAAATGGTAATTTGCCAAGAACGTAAACCGAGGCATGAAAAATGGAGTTAGAGATTTAATATGACAAAAATAATGCCGAAAATGGAATCAGGACGGAAAATTGAGTGAGTAGGCAAAATTGTGAAAAAATGATGAATAGTGACTGTTTAAGTGAAAGATACTGCGGTACGAGTGTACCGATAAGTGTGAAATTTTTATGAGAATTTTGAGGAAAGAAAAATATGTTATGGACTGGAAAAATATGTGGATTAAGAATTTAAGATCAGAATTTTTATCGGAGTTAAAGTTAGATCGCGTGTGGGACCCGTGTGACCGAAGTCACTTAGCCCCCACCTCTTTTTCTTCTTTCTTTCCTTCTCTTTTCTTCTCTCTCGCGCGCATTCCCTGTGGAGAAGAACCAAAACCCACCATTTTTCTTCTTCCTCACCATTTCTTCATTTCTCCACCAAATCCTTTGATTTTGGTGTTGAAATCTATTGTAAACAACCTTCTAAAGCCATTGGTGGTACTCTTAAGCCATGAAACCACCTCCATTGCTGCGTTTTGGACAAACTCAGATCCGACCCCTTAGATGTTCTTGGAGTTTTTGGATCTCCTTTGGATTGATGGAGCCTTGGTGGTGTTCCTACACTAGATGGTGAGTATATTTGTGGTACTTTTGTGGTTGATTTTGTAGATCTAGAAATTATGCTTTGAATCTTTAATTCTAGATGTGTGATGATAGAGAGCTCAAATGGAAAAATGCTATTAGATGAAAATGCCTTAGAATGATGCATGTAAGCTAGAAATGCTATGATAAATTTTGGTGAAAAAGTTGGATTTTTAACTTAGGAAATTTTGGGTTGAGTTCATAACTTGGTGAAATTGGCTTGTGGTGTAATTGAATAATTGAATGATGGACCATTGGTATAGGTTGATAATATGATTACATGATTAGTATGAGTGTTAAAATGAATTGAAAAGCCTTGGGGCATACCTTTTTGAAGAATCCGAATTATGATGAAAATTGAGGAAAAATAATGTAAAGGTTGTGAATGTGATGTGGTATGATATAAAATGATGTTTAATTGGATGATGGTATAGTGTGATATAGTGGAATGAGGAGAAAGAATGTGTGATGTATGGTGTAATTGGTAAATTAATCTATAAAGGATATTGAAGTAAAATGGTATGGAAGAATAGCCTTTGGCCTAAGTGATTAAATGATGATTAATTGTGTAAATGGATGGTTTACATTGGAATTGTATTTATGATCATGTTGTTGATCATATAGGTTGCCTCTCTTGGACGCTTTGGAAGCGGGTAAGCTTGGAGCTTACGTTTGGAGCATTGGCTCGGTGTTGAGGTAACCTTTGGAACTGGGGTTTAGCCCTTGTGTGCTCCACCACACCTAGTGGAAGGTTGTGGTTGGATTATATGATTATGGCATTGTGTGATTGTGTGCTTGTATGCATATTGCTTGGATTTTATGAAAATTATTTGGTCACTGGCCAGTTGACGTGTGTTGGTTTGGACATCCGCTGGGTTCGTCTTTCGGGAGAATGCCAGTTGGAATGTGCCATGGGGTCGACTCTGGGAGCGACACCAGGATGATCCAAACGGGGGACGTCCGCCGGATAGGGCTCATGAGGAGTTCCGGTTGGGTATTGCCATGGAGTCTTCTCAACCATGGGAGAGGCGCCAGGATTGTCTCGGGAGTTATATGATGGAGTCCTTGAACATGAATCCATGAGTGGATGTTCTCGGGTTGTCTCCAGTTGGTGGGTGATATTGTATTGCTTGCATATTATATGATGTTATATTTGCACATTGAGTGAGCCATGGGGTGGAGAAACCTCCAGGGCCCTTGGTTTACTGAGATATATTTATATATCTCACCCCGTGTTGTGGGGCATCATTTCAGGTTAGGTTGAGCCTGGAAGAGTGGAGCATGAGGTGCATATGGGAGGCACCATGTGATGAGCATTGGATTGGGACATACTTTTCATATGTTTTATGCTTAGAACTTAGATCATGAACTTGTGCATGTTGAAAATGCCATGCCTTTGTATGTTCATGACTACATGTAAATTCTTCAATATGATGTATATGTATAACTTTAGAATCTATTGTATATTTGAGTGAGCATGGGACTTGTCCATTGCCACATTCATTGTAATTGAAGCCTTGGCAAATATGTTGTAAAATGGTCCATATTTGATGTAAAATGGCCATTATATTAAAGACTTTGTAAATGATGCTTTGATGAATGGAAATGTATGTTTGAGGGGCCTAGTGCCTACATCAGAGTATGTTTAAGTGTTGTGTGGAGTACTTAGGTGTTTGGGATGGATTACACAACCCTTTTGGGGCTTAAAATGCTGTAATCTGTCACTTTTGCTGCATAGTAATCGATTACCCAAGCATGGTAATCGATTACCATGCAACATGGGACGAAATTTGGCTACTGTCTTCACTGGTAATCGATTACTGAGGCTTGGTAATCGATTACCATATGAGGTAATCGATTACCCAAGGTTGGTAATCGATTACCAGAACAGAGGAGGTGAAAAATTAGCTACTGCCTCATTTTTGACAGGTGGTAATCGATTACCACCCACTGGTAATCGATTACCACAGTGTAAATTTTGAAAATTTGAGTTTTTCTACACTAAAAGAAAGGGGTTTAACTTGATGGGTAGAACTCCACATGGTACGTGGTTTGAAACCACGCGTAACTAATGTAAAGGGGTAGAACATGGTAAGATAAGAAAGTAATTTGATGAGTTTAAAGGAGTTGAATAAAAAGAAAGGTTAGTGATGTTGTTAAGCTGAATGCTTCCGCGTATTGCATTTACAATTATTGTGTTGTTTTAATTGATTACGGAAAAAGTTATGGTTATGAAAAGGAATATGATAAAAGAAAAAAGTTTGCCCGTAATTTAATTGACCCAACTACTGTGATTGTAACTGCGCTTAATATCATAATCAATGTTAACAATACCGGTACTGTAAGAACCCGCACCGCTAATTAAGGTAATTAGTAAAATAATTATATTAATTAGGAAATAATTCCATAATTGACCCTAATAATTATTAATGGGCTTAGATAATTATATTGAGTGAGTAAAAATGCTGAAAGTCGCTTTTCGGAAGAAAAGCGCAGATACCGGTTCTGTACTCGGTATAAATGCGTACCGAAAAAGTATCCCGGAAAATTATAACGAATGCATGATAATTACTAGAATATTATGTAGGACTTGTAAAACAAGTTTCAAGTTAAAATAATGTAATCTGATGGCAGAACTGATACTGGCTATGGAAAAGCGCGTACCGGAAAGGTGCTCCGAAAAATAAAATAAAAATATGAAAAATCTTAGAAAAATGTGTAGGTCTAGATTCCAAAGTTTGGGATCAATATCTTTTACTTTGCGATTAAGGCTAATACTGTGTGATTAGTGGCTTGTGCCTATAAATAGACACATTATGAGGGCACAAAACCCTAGGAACACATACTGAACGTGGGAGGCTGCTTTTTTCTGAGTTTGAGCACTGTTCCATTGCCTCCTTCACTCCCCTTCATCATTTCTTGAACCTTTGGCCTTCTTCCTTCACTCCTCCTCTCCTAAACACTTGAGAACATGCAAGGTGAGGGAGTGTGAGTGTGAAATTCTGAGTTTCCAGCCCCTGTGTGTGTAGTTAGTGAGCATGAGTTTGGAGCTTTAGTGATGGCTACCTTGTGGTAGTCATTGTGAGCTTCAAAGTGCCTTCTTGTGGTGCAAGAACCCATCTTGAAGTGCCATTTTCGTGCTCCTACTTAGGCTGAGTTTGAGGAACCTTGGGAGAGCCCCAAGAGCACAACTTGCCTCTGTTTTGAGCTTTGGTAAGTTACCTCACCATGATCATGAGTTTATTTTGCTTAAAGTTGGTGTCTTGGCATGTAAAAAGTTAAAATGAAGTAACCAATACCTAAATGAACTTGTATATGCTTAAAGATGCATGCTTTAACGTGTACATGTGTTAAAAGTTGGATCTTTGAGATGGATATTCACGAAATGCAGAAACTGCATTCTGTCGTGAGATATCCGGATATTTGTCGAACAGATATCCGGATATCAGTATCCGGATATGGTATCCGGATATTGATATCCGGATATGGGATCTGGGTATCCGGATATGACATATCCGGATATGTCCAGTATGATATCCGGATATGGCATATCCGGATATGTCCCTTCTGATATCCGGATATCCTGGGTTCTGCGCAGACAGTAGCTGTACTGTATGAACAGTAAGCTATTGGGTGTGTGTGGACCCTAGTTTATGGAAGTTGAACTTCTGTAATAAATGAACTAAGTCAGAATCATAAGATTAAGGGCTTATGGCTTTGTTGGAAGCCTTAAGACGTAAAACGTAAAGGAAAGGCATAGTCTTTAAGTTGTATGCTTGTGATGCATTAATATTGACTTGTTAATGGTCCATATCAGATTGTGATACTGCTGTTTGTGGACTAGTGAGTGGTTGGACTCTTGGCTTGGATAGCTAGCTTGCAAGGTAAGCTTTCGGGTCCTCGGTTTAGCCATTTTGATGTTCCACCATGTCCCATGGGGATGGGTTTATGCATGCTGTGTTACATGCTTTGATTATTTTGGGAATGCTGTTGAGCTGTTTATATGTAATGAGCTATTATGATATGCATGTGGTGTCCACCTAGACGGCAATCCTGAGTATGTAGTACATACAAGATGGAGAAGCATGTGGGTGAGGTGCAGGTAGTATCCATGTACTCATGTAGGCATAGACGTATTCCTACATTTCTCTGGCCAGTAGATTTGAAAGCACACATGACATGATTAATTGCTGCATCGCATGATTTTGGAACTTATACTGTAATACTGTTTTAGAACTTATATTACACATGTAAGTGAGCTTGGGGTGGAGACTCCTTGAGGACCCCTTGTCTTACTGAGATTTCTTGTTAGAGATCTCACCCCACGTTTGGGGACGCTTATTTCAGGATCAGGTAATGTTGAGGGCTCAGGTGGCAGGAGGCCAAAGCTGAGTTGATATTTATGACATGCTGACGTGCTGGTTGTGGATTGCTGTTTATTTGACTGTTGTTATGTTTTCTGCGTTATTTATGTTAAGTTTATGTTATGACTGATATTGGGCATTGTTGCCTTATTTGGTGAGCATGGGGTTTGTCCATGCCACATGGTTTGACTATTGTCATTGAATTTAATGTGGTAATTAAAGTATCAGGATTTTGACCCAGGCTACTTGTGTAGACCTGTGGCTTTAGATACTCACTTATATTTATGTACGAAGTACTCAGTTAGTTGTCTTGCAATTTACATACAGGCAGTATTTTTATGAAAATGATTAAGTAATCAAGTTGGTTAAGTTAATGACGTCATAATTGAATTAAAGAAAAAAAGTTATTCCGCATTTTAATTAAGCGTGGCTTAATACGATAGTGTGTTAACAATCCGGGTTAACACGGGCTGTTACATTTTATGGTATCAGAGCATTTTCTAGGGAAAAGCCTGTATGTATTGCAATAACTTAGGATGTGTCGCTGCGTGTCTACTTTGCGTTCTCTCTGATTGGTGTGTGTTATGATAATGCATATGTGACCACATGGCGTGGGCCTGATCAACTCATTCTTTGTGAAACTTGTGCAGAGTCATGGTGCCACCAAGGAGGAACACGAGTACGAGCGAGGATCAATCGGATCCTATCCTGGCTGCATTGGCTGAGATGCAGGCGGCCCGACTAGCCGACCAGGAAGCCACGAGGCTGGCAAATCAGGCGATGCTGGACGCTATTCGAGATGCGAACCGGCAAACCACGGCAGAGGTTCTGGAGGAGAACCGGATGGCCAACATGACTATGATGAGGGTCATGTTGGAGGAGTTGAGGGCTGGTCCTGCTGCGGGCCAGGGTCCTCCACCACCTCCACCACCTCCACCGCCGCCACCGCCTCCACCTAGTCAACAGGAGGACACCCAGAGCCAGATGGGTGAGGGTAGTCACTTGACGGGGGCTATGCAGACTATCCCCGTACTTGCTGAGGATCGTGACGAGATCGATCACCGGCTGAATGCTTTCCGCAAGCATAAGCCACCTACCTTCGACGGATCGTATGATCCCATTGCTGCTGCCAGATGGCTACAGGCGCTGGACAAGATTTTCCGGATCATGCAATGCACGGATCCGCAGAAGCTGTTGTTCGCCACTTACATGCTGGAGGGCGAGGCCCATGAGTGGTGGACCAATCTTTCTCATGTCTATGAGATGCAGGGCCATGTGATGACGTGGCCATTCTTCGAGGAGAGCTTTCTGGGTCAGTACTTCCCTTATGACTCACAAGAGAGGAAGCAGGGGGAGTTTGACCGGTTGGTTCAGGGCTCGTTGTCTGTCGACGAGTACCTGGCCAAGTTTAATGAGCTGGTGAAGTTTTCACACTTCAGGATGGCGAGGCCTACTCCTACATTCTTGGCTGCTAAGTTCCGCAGGGGACTTAGTGAGGATACTGCTGGTTACTTAGCTGGGTCTGCTTCTAGAGATTTTGGGACACTGGTCCAGCAGTGTCGTGATATTGAGGACTTCTACAGCACGAGTAAGGCCAAGAAGGCCAAGATGGAGGTGCCACAGGGTACCGGCGGTTCCACTCCCTGGAAGAACAAAAATTTTACAAACAAGGGCAAGGGCAAGCAGATGGCGGCTAAGCAAGCGCCAAATCAGTTTAGAAAGACTGCTACTCAGGGGAACGCCGCTAGACCTCCTGCTCCCAGATGTTCGGGATGCGGGAAGTCACATTTTGGGCCATGCTCTACCGGACAGCTGATATGCTTCCAGTGTGGCAAGGAGGGCCACTATTCCAGAGATTGCCCGACGGTGAGAGTTGCTGCAGTGCAGGCTGTGCCATTGCAGATGGTTCCTACTGGGGCACCAGCAGTGCCACCTACTACGGGGCGTGTGTATACGTTGGATCGTTAGCAGTCGGACAGAGCTCCGAACCTGGTCAGAGGTACTGTTACCATTGGTGGTTCAACTATTGATGTGCTGTTTGATTCCGGGGCAACGCATTCTTTTGTTGCTACCCCTGTTGCTGTGGGGCTTAAGTTGCCCAGTGATGTGCTTTCTCCACCGATGCGGGTGACCACCGCCACCGGAGAAAAATGTTTGACCTCCACTGTTCATCGCGATGTAGCGTTTCAGTGGGATGGCCGCGACTTCTCGGTCGATCTGAAAGGATTGCCGATGGCCAACCTTGAGATTATTCTGGGCATGGATTGGTTGTCCAGAAACTGTGCAATGATTGATTGTTGTGCCAAGAAAGTGGTGATGTCTCTGGGTGGGTCCACAGCCAGTTCCTCACCGTTCATTTCAGTCCTGCAGGCGAGAAGGGCCTTGAGAGCAGGGGCTTTTGGCTATGTCATGTTGGGAGGTTTGGTGAGTGGGACACAGGAGGATCTCACTGGCATTCCTGTGGTGAGGGAATTCCTCGAGGTGTTTCCCGAGGAGATTCCTGAGTTTCCACCACATAGGGAGATAGAGTTCTCCATTGATTTATTGCCTGGTGTGGGGCCTATCTCATTGGCTCCATACCGGATGTCGCCACCAGAGTTGGCGGAGCTGAAGAAGCATATTGAGGAGCTTTCAGCGAAAGATTTTATTCGGCCGAGTGTGTCTCCCTGGGGAGCACCGGTCATTTTCGTGAAAAAGAAAGATGGGACCATGCGGTTGTGCACCGACTACAGACAGTTGAACAAGGTGACAATCAAGAACAAGTATCCTCTTCCACGCATTGATGATTTGCTGGATCAACTCAGGGGTGCTTGTGTGTATTCCAAGATCGATCTCCGGTCCGGTTACCATCAGATACGGGTAAAGCCGGAGGATGTCCCAAAGACAGCGTTTCGCTCGAGGTACGGGCACTACGAGTACTTGGTGATCCCGTTTGGACTCACCAATGCACCCGCAGTGTTCATGGACTACATGAACAGGATCTTCCAGCCGTACCTGGATCAGTTTGTGATCGTCTTCATTGACGACATTTTGATTTACTCCAAGACGGAGGAGGAGCATACTGAGCACTTGAAGATTGTGTTGCAAGTGCTAAAAGAGAAAAAGCTCTATGCGAAGCCGTCAAAATGTGAGTTTTGGGTCAAGGCGGTGAAATTTCTGGGTCATGTAATTTCTGCTAATGGAGTTGCAGTTGATCCTAACAAGATTGAGGCCGTGATGGACTGGGAGAGGCCCAAGACGGTTACAGAAGTGAGAAGCTTATTGGGTTTGGCAGGCTACTATAGGAGGTTCATAGAAGGATTCTCCAAGATGGTGCTACCGATGACTCGCCTTACCCGAAAGGAGACTCCATTCGTGTGGACACATGAGTGTGAGGAGAGTTTCTAGGAGCTGAAGGAGAGACTGACTACTGCTCCTGTGTTAGTCCTTACTGATCCTGCGGAACAATTCGAGTTATACTGCGATGCCTCTGGTAAAGGCCTTGGCTGTGTGCTGATGCAGAAAGGGAAAGCGGTTGCTTACGCTTCAAGACAGTTGAAACCTCATGAGGAGAACTACCCGACTCACGACTTGGAGTTGGCAGCCATTGTTTTTGCTTTCAAGATTTGGAGGCATTACCTGTTTGGCATGAAGTTTGCTGTATTCAGTGATCACAAGAGCCTGAAGTATCTGTTTGACCAGAAGGAGTTGAACATGAGACAGCGTAGATGGATGGAGTTCTTGAAGGACTACGACTTTGAGTTGAGGTATCACCCTGGCAAGGCCAATGTGGTAGCCGATGCTTTGAGTCGGAAATCCGTGAGCTTATCTAGCTTAATGATGAACGACTACGAGGTGATCGAGAAGTTCAGAGACTTGAGAGTGAACTCCTTGTTTGGGGGTGCACTACTTGAGATGGAGACAGCAGAAGTGATTAATGAGCTGATGGAAAAGATCAAAGAGGCGCAAGTGCAGAGAGAGTGTCTGGATTATGTGAAAAACCAGGACGGTGTGTCTTGGAACGATGATGGTTTGCTGCTGTTCCAGAAGAGGATTGTTATTCCTCGAGGGCCATTGACCGAAGAGGTTATGACAGAGGCTCATAAAGGCCGGTTCACTATCCACCCTGGTGCCACAAAAATGTACCAGGACTTAAAAAGGAATTTTTGGTGGCCGGGCATGAAGAAGGACATAGCGGTCTACGTGTCCAAGTGTCTGATTTGTCAGAAGGTGAAGATCGAGCACCAGAAACCGTCTGGTAAACTTCAACCTCTGGAGATTCCACAGTGGAAGTGGGAGAGTATTTCCATGGACTTCGTGGTGGGATTGCCTAGAACTCAGGCTGGTTGTGACTCTATCTGGGTCATTGTGGACAGATTGACCAAGTCTGCCCATTTTCTTCCAGTGAAGGTGAGCTTCACTACAGAGCAGTTGGCCAAGCTATATGTCCGCGAGATTGTGAGGCTTCACGGGGTGCCCGAGAGTATCATCAGTGATAGGGACCCGAAGTTCACATCTCGGTTCTGGGAGGCGCTGCAGGAGGCTTTTGGTACGCAGTTGCGATTGAGTACCGCCTATCACCCTCAGACTGACGGACAGACTGAGCGGACCATCCAGACATTGGAGGACATGCTGAGAGCTTGCACGTTGGAGCAGGGTTCTGCATGGGATAGGTACCTTCCGTTGGTTGAATTCTCGTACAACAACAGTTTTCATGCTAGTCTGGGCATGGCACCCTACGAGGCGCTGTATGGTAGGAGGTGTCGGACTCCTACTTGCTGGTCTGAGGTTGGAGATAAAGAGCTATTCGGCTTGGACTTTGTCCAAGATACTACCCTACAGATCCAGATGATCAGGGAAAAGTTGAAGCAGGCGCAGAATCGTCAGAAAAGCTACTATGATGTCAAGCATCGACCACTGGAGTTCAGTGAGGGTGAGCACGTGTTTGTGAAACTTTCACCTGTCACCGGTGTTGGACGGGCACTCGGCGTGAGGAAGTTGAGCCCGCGATTCATTGGGCCCTACCAGATCCTTGGTAGAGTAGGACCAGTTGCCTATCGACTCGCCTTACCTCCGAACCTAGCCAACATCCACGACGTGTTTCACGTGTCTCAGCTTCGGAAGTACATAGCAGATCCTTCGCACGTGGTGCAGCCGGATGATGTGGAGGTTCGGGAGAACCTAAAGACTCCCGTCGGACCACTCAAGATTCTCGATCGTGGCGAGAAGCAGTTGAGGAGCAAGATCATTCCGATGGTCAAAGTGCAATGGTCAGGAAGAACTCCTGAGGAGTGCACGTGGGAGCGAGAGGATGAGCTTCTCCGACAGTATCCCGACTTTCGAGACATGTATGTTTCTGATTTTGAGGACAAAATCCTTACAAAGATGGGGTGAATGTAAGAACCCGCACCGCTAATTAAGGTAATTAGTGAATTAATTATGTTAATTAGGAAATAATTCCATAATTGACCCTAATAATTATTAATGGGCTTAGATAATTATATTGAGTGAGTAAAAATGCTGAAAGTCGCTTTTCGGAAGAAAAGCGCAGATACCGGTTCTGCTACTCGGTATAAATGCGTACCGGAAAAGTATCCCGGAAAATTATAACGAATGCATGATAATTACTAGAATATTATGTAGGACTTGTAAAACAAGTTTCAAGTTAAAATAATGTAATCTGATGCCAGAACTGATACTGGCTATGGAAAAGCGCGTACCGGAAAGGTGCTCCGAAAAATAAAATAAAAATATGAAAAATCTTAGAAAAATGTGTAGGTCTAGATTCCAAAGTTTGGGATCAATATCTTTTACTTTGCGATTAAGGCTAATACTGTGTGATTAGTGGCTTGTGCCTATAAATAGACACATTATGAGGGCACAAAACCCTAGGAACACATACTGAACGTGGGAGGCTGCTGTTTTCTGAGTTTGAGCACTGTTCCATTGCCTCCTTCACTCCCCTTCATCATTTCTTGAACCTTTGGCCTTCTTCCTTCACTCCTCCTCTCCTAAACACTTGAGAACATGCAAGGTGAGGGAGTGTGAGTGTGAAATTCTGAGTTTCCAGCCCCTGTGTGTGTAGTTAGTGAGCATGAGTTTGGAGCTTTAGTGATGGCTACCTTGTGGTAGTCATTGTGAGCTTCAAAGTGACTTCTTGTGGTGCAAGAACCTATAACACCTCAAATATTTAAATGTGTGTTTTAATATTATATTGTGAAAAGAAAGTTGGTGGATTAGTGAAAATCCAAGGATTATGGCCAAAATGGGCAAAAAGGGCAAAATGGTAATTTGCCAACCGTGTGTTCTGAGGCTTAAATACTGGGTTAGAGATTTCATATGACAAAAGTAACACTGGAAATGGAATCAGGGCGAAAAATTGAGTGAATAGGCAAATTTGGGAAAAAGTGATGAATAGTGATTTTTAAGTGTTAAAATACTGTGGTGTGAGTGTACCGATAGGTGTGAAATTTTTATCAATATTTTGGAGAAATAAAAATATGTCATGGACTGGAAAAATATGTAGATTAAGAATTTATGATCGGAAATTTTATCGGAGTTAAAGTTAGATCGCGTGTGGGACCCGTGTGACCGAAGTCACTTGGCCCCCACCTCTTTTTCTTCTTCTTTCCTTCTCTTTTCCTCCCATCTGCGCGCACCTTCCCTGGAAAAAGAACCAAGAGCCATTTTCTTCATCTTTTCTTCATTTCTTCATTTCTTCACCGAATCGCTTGATTTTGGTGTTGAAATCTATTGTAAACAACCTTCCAAAGCCATTGGTAACACTTAGAACCCTTGAATCCATATCCTTTGCTGCGTTTTTGACAAAAATCAGATCCGACCCACTTGGGTTCTTGGAGTTTTCTTGGAGTTTTGATCTTCTAATGGTTTAGTGAAGCCTTGGTGGTGATCATACAACACATTGTGAGTATATTTGCGGTATTTTTATGGTTGATTTCATAGATCTAGGAATTTATGCTCTAAGCCTTTAATTTTAGATGTGTTATGATAGAGAGCCCAAATGGAAAAATGCTATTAGATGAAAAGGCCTTAGAATCATGTTTGTAAGCTAGAAATGCTATGTTAATTTTTGGTGAAAAATATAGGTTTTTAACTTAGAGGAATTTGAGGAATTTTCATGAAAAATGAGTTTTGGTGTAATTTGGATTTAATGATTGTTGTAGGGTGCCTCACACGGTCGGGATTGTGAAAAGTTGATTCGGAGCATACGTTTGGAACGGATTTGCTCGTATTGAGGTAAACTCTTGGAACTTGGGTTTAATCCCTAGTGTGCTCCACCACACCTAGAGGAAGGTTGTGGTTGGATTATGTGGTTATGACATGGTGTGATTGTGTGCTTGTATGCATATTGCTTGTATTTTGTGAAAATTGTTTGGTCACTGGCCAGTTGACGTGTGTTGGTTTGGACATCCGCTGGGTTCGTCCTTAGGGAGAATGCCAGTTGGAGATGCCATGGTGTTGACTCTGGGAGCGACATCAGGATGATCCAAGCGGGGGACGTCCGCCGGATAGGGCTCATGAGGAGTTCCGGTTGGGTATTGCCATGGAGTCTTCTCAACCATGGGAGAGGCGCCAGGACTGTCTCGGGAGTTATATGATGGAGTCCTTGAACATGAATCCATGCGTGGATGTTCTTGGGTGTCTCCAGTTGGATGGTGATATTGTTTTACTTGCATATTGCATGATGTCATATTTGTACATTTTAGTGAGCCATGGAGTGGAGAGAGCCTCTAGCTCCATTGGTTTACTGAGATATATCCGTATATCTCACCCCGTGTTTGGGGGACAACATTTCAGGTCATTATGAGCCGGGAGGAGCTTCGGGCAAGAAGCCCGTATAGTGGACATTGGACTGGCATGCGGTGCATTGGGATTGCATGACATTTTGGAGGAGTTATGGAGTGCACATAGCATACCATTAGTATTTTGAGACTTAGGTCATGAACATATTGCATGATGTTATTTCCATGCTTTTGTTAGTGTTCATGATTATATGCTAAGTCTTGCTTATGGTTTATTATTCATGGCATGGATAACTGTATATTTTGAGTGAGCATGGGACTTGTCCATTGCCATATTCATAGCCTTGAAGTCTTGGTATTCATGTTGTAAAATGGTCCATCTTGCATGTAAATGGCCATTATTTGAGGACTTTGTAAATGATGTTTCATCTAAGGAAAATGCATGATGGAAGGGCCTAGAGCCTACATTAGGACATGATTATGTGTTGTGTGGAGTACCAAGGGGTTAGGGATGGATTACACACCCTTTTTGGGGCTTAAAATGCTGTAATCTGTCATTTTGCTGCATAGTAATCGATTACCCAAGGCATGGTAATCGATTACCATGCAACAGGGGACGAAAAATTGGCTACTGTCTTCACTGGTAATCGATTACTGGCCTTTGGTAATCGATTACCATGTGAGGTAATCGATTACCCAAAGTTGGTAATCGATTACCAGAACAGAGGATTGAGAAAATTGGCTACTGCCTCATTTTTGACAGGTGGTAATCGATTACCACCCACTGGTAATCGATTACCACAGTGTAATTTTCGAAAATTCAGGTTTTTCTAGACTAAAAGAAAGGGGCTTAACTTGATGGGTAGAACTCCAAATGATACGTGGTTTGAAACCACGCGTAGATAACGTAAAGGACTATAACTTGGTAAATTGTGAGAGTAAGATGGTGAGTTTAAATGAATTGAATAAAAAGAATGATTAGTGATGTTAGCAAAAACGTATGTTTCCGCAAATTGCATTTACAATTATAGTGTGGTTTAAAATTGATTACGGAAAAGGTATTGATGTAAGAAAAGGAATATGTTAAAAGAAAAATTTGCCCGTAATTTAATTAACCCAATCACTGTGATTGTAACTGCGCTTAATATCATAATCAATGTTAACAATACCGGTGTACAACGGGCTGTTACATTTTATGGTATCAGAGCAGTTTTGTGAGGGAACTCTGATTGTTTGTGTATGTTGTATCATGTGTGCCATAGCTATCTGTGAACTATTTATGATTAATGTATATGTGATTCCTCAGTGTGGGTCTGATCAACTCATTCCTTTGTGTTACATGTACAGATATCATGAGTAGGGCACGAGGTCGCCGTGGGGCACGTGGTGCAGGTCCTTTGCCACCGGATCCGGTCACTGCAGTCCTGAATGCTCTGCAGGCGGAGACGGCTGCAAATAGAAATATGACTGAAAACCTGATGAAAACTAATCAGGATATGATGCAGGCCTTTATGGCTGAGATGAGGGCCGATAGAGCTCGTCCTAGGAGGGATAATTCACCTCCACATACGGCTACGGTGACTCCTACACCGACGCCATCTGTTACTCCTCAACAGGGGGAGAGTGGGGCTAGTCACCACACTGGTGAGGCTAGTCATCATACTACTACTGACCCTAGCTATGTTCCTGATCCATCATCTGTTGCCCAATCCACTGGGGCTGCTGGGCAGGTGCTTGATAATGCTGACGATGAGCGTAGGCTCATATCTTTTAGGAAACATAAGCCACCCGCATTTCTGGGGTCAAGGGACCCAAAGGAGGTTACTGCTTGGTTGAGGGGAATGGATAAGATTTTCCAGGTGATGAGATGCCAAGATCCGCATAAGTTATTGTATTCTGTTTATATGCTGGAGGGTGATGCCCAAGAGTGGTGGGACAATGTGTCTCGCCCATTTGTTATTCAGGGTGAGGTTCTTACTTGGACTTTGTTCGAAGGTCTGTTTCATGAAGAATATTTTCCCCGCGATGTTCGGGAGGCAAAGCAAGGTGAATTCGATAATTTGGTACAGGGAGTCATGACTGTGGATGCCTATGTGGCAAAATTTAATGAACTTGTCAAGTTTGCTAATTATGGAGGTACTCTACCTACTCTAGAATTCTTGTCAGCTAAATTTCAAAGAGGGCTGAGTGAGAAGATTGCAAAGAGGATGTCTAATACTGCGGTGAGGAACTTTGCTGATTTGGTGACCCAATGTAAGAGGGTCGAGACTGTTTATGGAAGGTATCCGAAATCTGAGTCAGCAAAAGAGCAAGATGTTAAGAGGACACCTGGTCCTTCTGGAAATACTAATAGAGGAGGTTTTAATAAAAATAACAGGGGTAGGGGGTTGCATGTGAGGCAGCCTCCTGGTCAGTTCAAGAGGGGTGGAAATACTGGTGGTGGTGGTGCTTCGAACAGATACTTTACCCCACAATGTGGGAAGTGTGGGAAATACCACAGAGGTGTATGTGGTGCTGGTTCGTCGAACTGTTTTAGATGTGGTCAGAGTGGCCACTTTGCGAGAAATTGTCCATCTTCTTCGGGGTAGGCTGCGAATCTGCAGGCCTTGCCAGCAGCTACTACTACTGCTACTCCTATTGCTGTTGTTCCTACTGTGGGACGAGTTTATACTACAAATGCGCAACGTACTGAAAAGGCTCCGAATTTGGTAAAAGGTATAATTTTTCTATCTAATGTTGATTTGTCTATATTGTTTGATTCGGGAGCAACACATTCATTTGTGGCGGACTATGTGGCTAAGGCGTTGGACTTAAAGGTAACACGGATGGTTCCTCCGATGCGTATTACTACCGCTACAGGAGAGGTTAGTGAATCGTCTTGGATTTGTGAAGATGTGAAGTTCACTTATTTAGGTAGGGGTTATACCATTGATTTAATTATCTTATCCCTGGCCTCTGTCAATTTGATTTTGGGGATGGATTGGTTGTCTCGGAACTGCGCAATGATTGATTGCTGCGGAAAGAGGTTGTTGCTATCTCACGAGAGGCCGTCTGTTTGTCCGTCCTTGTATTTGTCTGTGAGTCAAACTGTGAAAGCCTTGAAGGCTGGAGATTTGGGATATGTCTTGCTGGGCGGATTGGTGGGTGATAAAAAGGAGGAGATTTCTGCTATTCCAGTTGTTAATGAGTTTGAGGATGTATTTCCGGATGAGATACCGGAATTCCCGCCTGAGAGAGAGATTGAATTCTCGATTGATTTATTGCCTGGTGTGGGGCCGATCTCCTTGGCTCCATACCGGATGTCGCCACTAGAGTTGGCTGAGCTGAAGAAACACATTGAAGAATTATTTGCGAAGAATTTTATTAGGCCGAGTGTGTCTCCGTGGGGAGCACCGGTGATATTTGTAAAGAAAAAGGATGGTAGCATGAGATTGTGCACTGACTACCGACAGCTGAATAAAGTGACTATTAAGAACCAGTACCCATTACCGCGTATTGATGATTTATTAGATCAGTTGAGGGATGCCTGTGTATTTTCAAAGATTAATCTCCGGTCCGGATATCACCAGATTCGGATTAAACCGGAGGATGTACCTAAAACAGCTTTCCGATCCAGATATGGACATTTTGAATATCAAGTGATTCCTTTTGGGCTTACTAATGCCCCCGCGGTGTTCATGGACTATATGAACCGTATCTTTAAACCGTATTTGGACCAGTTCGTGATTGTATTTATTGACGATATTTTGATCTATTCTAAGAGCAAGGAGGAGCACGTCGACCATTTGAGGACCGTGCTGCAGGTATTGAAGGACAAGAAGCTATATGCTAAACCGTCGAAGTGTGAATTCTGGTTGTCTGAGGTGCAATTTTTGGGTCATGTTATTTCTGCAAGTGGTGTTGCAGTGGATCCAAGCAAGATTGAAGCGGTGAGTGACTGGGAACGACCTAAGACTGTGACTGAGATTAGAAGTTTTCTGGGGCTTGCTGGCTATTATCGCCGATTTATACAGGGATTTTCTGCAATGGTTCTACCGTTGACTCGATTGACACGGAAGGATACTCCTTTTGTGTGGACCCAGGAATGTGAGGACTGTTTTCTGCTACTTAAAGAGAAATTGACCACTGCTCCGGTGTTGACTCTACCTGATCCGGAGGGTGAGTTTGTGTTATATTGTGATGCTTCTAAGAAAGGTTTAGGGAGCGTGCTGATGCAGGAAGGAAAAGTGATTGCTTACGCGTCTAGGCAGTTAAGGCCGCATGAAGAGAATTATCCGACGCACGACTTGGAACTTGCTGCTATTGTTTTTGCCTTGAAAATCTGGAGGCATTTTCTGTATGGGATGAAATTTGCTGTGTTCAGCGACCATAAAAGCTTGAAATATTTGTTTGATCAGAAGGAGCTGAATATGAGGCAGCGTAGATGGGTTGAATTCTTGAAAGATTATGACTTTGAGCTGAAATACCACCCGGGAAAGGCTAATGTTGTGGCAGATGCATTGAGTAGGAAGTCTGTTAACTTATCTCATATGATGATGTGGGACAATGAAGTGATCGAGCAATTTCGTGACATGAAAATAACGGATTTCTTTGCAGGAAGAATGTGTGATATGGAGTTGACTCGGATTGAGAACGAGCTGCACGAGAAGATTAAAGAGACTTAGATTCGAAATGAAAGTATAAAGTATTTGAAAGGCCAGAGTGGCATATCTGTTAATGAACAGGGATTACTGTTATATCAGGGCAGGATTATTGTGCCCAAGGGACTTGCAGAGGAAGTTATGACTGAGGCCCATAAGGGTCAATATGCTATCCACTCAGGTGCCACAAAAATGTACCAAGATTTGAAAGTTAAGTTTTGGTGGCCTGGGATGAAAAGGGATGTTGCCGAGTATGTGTCTAAGTGCTTGGTGTGTCAGAAAGTGAAAATAGAGCATCAGAAACCTGCTGGATTACTTCAGCCGCTAGATATACCTGAATGGAAATGGGAGAGTATTTCAATGGATTTTGTTGTGGGATTGCCGCGAACTCAAGCTGGTTATGATTCGATTTGGGTTATTGTGGACCGATTTACGAAGTCTGCACACTTTCTACCAGTACGAGTGGATTACACCACAGAGAAGTTGGCTACACTGTATGTAAAGGAGATTGTTAGACTCCATGGGATACCGATTAGCATTGTGAGTGATCGGGACCCGAAGTTTACTTCACGATTTTGGGGAGCTTTGCAGCCGGCTTTTGGCACTCAGCTTCGACTGAGCACTGCTTATCACCCGCAGACTGATGGTCAGACTGAGAGGACCATACAGACACTTGAGGATATGCTGAGAGCTTGCACACTGGAACAGGGTAATGCCTGGGATAGGTACTTACCATTGGTGGAATTTTCTTATAATAACAGTTTTCATTCCAGTCTGGGTATGGCACCGTATGAGGTTTTGTATGGGAGGAGGTGTCGTACGCCCACTTGTTGGACTGAGGTAGGCGATAAAGAAAGATTTGGTCCGGATTTTGTGCAGGAAACGACAGTGCAAATTGAAATGATCAGAGAAAAATTGAAACAGGCACAGAATCGGCAGAAAAGTTACTATGACAATAAGCATAGACCGCTGGAATTCGAGGAAGGTGACCATGTTTTCGTACGGTTATCTCCGGTCACAGGTGTTGGCCGTGCGTTGGGTGTGAGGAAGCTGAGTCCACGGTTCATTGGGCCATATCATATTATGAAAAAAGTAGGATTGGTGGCCTATCAGCTTGCCTTGCCCCCTCAGTTATCTAATTTACACAATGTTTTTCATGTGTCGCAGTTGCGACGTTATGTTCCGGACGAATCACATGTGGTGATGCCGGATAATATTGAAATCAGGGAGAACTTGAAGACTCCCATTGGTCCTATTGCAGTATTGGATCGCAGTGAAAAGCGATTGAGAAGTAAAGTGATTCCCATGCTGAAGATTCAGTGGGAAGGCCGCACACCTGAGGAGGCTACTTGGGAGCGGGAGGACGAGATTCTCCGGCTGTATCCTGAGTTAGCGTGCAGGTATGATTTAATTTTGCGGACAAAATTTCAAAAAGGTGGGGTGAATATAACACCTCAAATATTTAAATGTGTGTTTTAATATTATATTGTGAAAAGAAAGTTGGTGGATTAGTGAAAATCCAAGGATTATGGCCAAAATGGGCAAAAAGGGCAAAATGGTAATTTGCCAACCGTGTGTTCTGAGGCTTAAATACTGGGTTAGAGATTTCATATGACAAAAGTAACACTGGAAATGGAATCAGGGCGAAAAATTGAGTGAATAGGCAAATTTGGGAAAAAGTGATGAATAGTGATTTTTAAGTGTTAAAATACTGTGGTGTGAGTGTACCGATAGGTGTGAAATTTTTATCAATATTTTGGAGAAATAAAAATATGTCATGGACTGGAAAAATATGTAGATTAAGAATTTATGATCGGAAATTTTATCGGAGTTAAAGTTAGATCGCGTGTGGGACCCGTGTGACCGAAGTCACTTGGCCCCCACCTCTTTTTCTTCTTCTTTCCTTCTCTTTTCCTCCCATCTGCGCGCACCTTCCCTGGAAAAAGAACCAAGAGCCATTTTCTTCATCTTTTCTTCATTTCTTCGTTTCTTCACCGAATCGCTTGATTTTGGTGTTGAAATCTATTGTAAACAACCTTCCAAAGCCATTGGTAACACTTAGAACCCTTGAATCCATCTCCTTTGCTGCGTTTTTGACAAAAATCAGATCCGACCCACTTGGGTTCTTGGAGTTTTCTTGGAGTTTTGATCTTCTAATGGTTTAGTGAAGCCTTGGTGGTGATCATACAACACATTGTGAGTATATTTGCGGTATTTTTATGGTTGATTTCATAGATCTAGGAATTTATGTTCTAAGCTTTGATTTTAGATGTGTTATGATAGAGAGACCAAATGGAAAAATGCTATTAGATGAAAAGGCCTTAGAATCATGCTTGTAAGCTAGAAATGCTATGATAATTTTTGGTGAAAAATATAGGTTTTTAACTTAGAGGAATTTGAGGAATTTTCATGAAAAATGAGTTTTGGTGTAATTTGGATTTAATGATTGTTGTAGGGTGCCTCACACGGTCGGGATTGTGAAAAGTTGATTCGGAGCATACGTTTGGAACGGATTTGCTCGTATTGAGGTAAACTCTTGGAACTTGGGTTTAATCCCTAGTGTGCTCCACCACACCTAGTGGAAGGTTGTGGTTGGATTATGTGGTTATGACATGGTGTGATTGTGTGCTTGTATGCATATTGCTTGTATTTTGTGAAAATTGTTTGGTCACTGGCCAGTTGACGTGTGTTGGTTTGGACATCCGCTGGGTTCGTCCTTAGGGAGAATGTCAGTTGGAGATGCCATGGTGTTGACTCTGGGAGCGACATCAGGATGATCCAAGCGGGGGACGTCCGCCGGATAGGGCTCATGAGGAGTTCCGGTTGGGTATTTCCATGGAGTCTTCTCAACCATGGGAGAGGCGCCAGGACTGTCTCGGGAGTTATATGATGGAGTCCTTGAACATGAATCCATGCGTGGATGTTCTTGGGTGTCTCCAGTTGGATGGTGATATTGTTTTACTTGCATATTGCATGATGTCATATTTGTACATTTTAGTGAGCCATGGAGTGGAGAGAGCCTCTAGCTCCATTGGTTTACTGAGATATATCCGTATATCTCACCCCGTGTTTGGGGGACCACATTTCAGGTCATTATGAGCCGGGAGGAGCTTCGGGCAAGAAGCCCGTATAGTGGACATTGGACTGGCATGCGGTGCATTGGGATTGCATGACATTTTGGAGGAGTTATGGAGTGCACATAGCATACCATTAGTATTTTGAGACTTAGGTCATGAACATACTGCATGATGTTATTTCCATGCTTTTGTTAGTGTTCATGATTATATGCTAAGTCTTGCTTATGGTTTATTATTCATGGCATGGATAACTGTATATTTTGAGTGAGCATGGGACTTGTCCATTGCCACATTCATAGCCTTGAAGTCTTGGTATTCATGTTGTAAAATGGTCCATCTTGCATGTAAATGGCCATTATTTGAGGACTTTGTAAATGATGTTTCATCTAAGGAAAATGCATGATGGAAGGGCCTAGAGCCTACATTAGGACATGATTATGTGTTGTGTGGAGTACCAAGGGGTTAGGGATGGATTACACACCCTTTTTGGGGCTTAAAATGCTGTAATCTGTCATTTTGCTGCATAGTAATCGATTACCCAAGGCATGGTAATCGATTACCATGCAACAGGGGACGAAAAATTGGCTACTGTCTTCACTGGTAATCGATTACTAGCCTTTGGTAATCGATTACCATGTGAGGTAATCGATTACCCAAAGTTGGTAATCGATTACCAGAACAGAGGATTGAGAAAATTGGCTACTGCCTCATTTTTGACAGGTGGTAATCGATTACCACCCACTGGTAATCGATTACCACAGTGTAATTTTCGAAAATTCAGGTTTTTCTAGACTAAAAGAAAGGGGCTTAACTTGATGGTAGAACTCCAAATGATACGTGGTTTGAAACCACGCGTAGATAACGTAAAGGACTATAACTTGGTAAATTGTGAGAGTAAGATGGTGAGTTTAAATGAATTGAATAAAAAGAATGATTAGTGATGTTAGCAAAAACGTATGTTTCCGCAAATTGCATTTACAATTATAGTGTGGTTTAAAATTGATTACGGAAAAGGTATTGATGTAAGAAAAGGAATATGTTAAAAGAAAAATTTGCCCGTAATTTAATTAACCCAATCACTGTGATTGTAACTGCGCTTAATATCATAATCAATGTTAACAATACCGGTGTACAACGGGCTGTTACAGAACCCATCTTGAAGTGCCATTTTCGTGCTCCTACTTAGGCTGAGTTTGAGGAACCTTGGGAGAGCCCCAAGAGCACAACTTGCCTCTGTTTTGAGCTTTGGTAAGTTACCTCACCATGATCATGAGTTTATTTTGCTTAAAGTTGGTGTCTTGGCATGTAAAAAGTTAAAATGAAGTAACCAACACCTAAATGAACTTGTATATGTTTAAAGATGCATGCTTTAACGTGTACATGTGTTAAAAGTTGGATCTTTGAGATGGATATTCACGAAATGCAGAAACTGCATTCTGTCGTGAGATATCCGGATATTTGTCGAACAGATATCCGGATATCAGTATCCGGATATGGTATCCGGATATTGATATCCGGATATGGGATCTGGGTATCCGGATATGACATATCCGGATATGTCCAGTGTGATATCCGGATATGGCATATCCGGATATGTCCCTTCTGATATCCGGATATCCTGGGTTCTGCGCAGACAGTAGCTGTACTGTATGAACAGTAAGCTATTGGGTGTGTGTGGACCCTAGTTTATGGAAGTTGAACTTCTGTAATAAATGAACTAAGTCAGAATCATAAGATTAAGGGCTTATGGCTTTGTTGGAAGCCTTAAGACGTAAAACGTAAAGGAAGGGCGTAGTCTTTAAGTTGTATGCTTGTGATGCATTAATATTGACTTGTTAATGGTCCATATCAGATTGTGATACTGCTGTTTGTGGACTAGTGAGTGGTTGGACTCTTGGCTTGGATAGCTAGCTTGCAAGGTAAGCTTTCGTGTCCTCGGTTTAGCCATTTTGATGTTCCACCATGTCCCATGGGGATGGGTTTATGCATGCTGTGTTACATGCTTTGATTATTTTGGGAATGCTGTTGAGCTGTTTATATGTAATGAGCTATTATGATATGCATGTGGTGTCCACCTAGACGGCAATCCTGAGTATGTAGTACATACAAGATGGAGAAGCATGTGGGTGAGGTGCAGGTAGTATCCATGTACTCATGTAGGCATAGACGTATTCCTACATTTCTCTGGCCAGTAGATTTGAAAGCACACATGACATGATTAATTGCTGCATCGCATGATTTTGGAACTTATACTGTAATACTGTTTTAGAACTTATATTACACATGTAAGTGAGCTTGGGGTGGAGACTCCTTGAGGACCCCTTGTCTTACTGAGATTTCTTGTTAGAGATCTCACCCCACGTTTGGGGACGCTTATTTCAGGATCAGGTAATGTTGAGGGCTCAGGTGGCAGGAGGCCAGAGCTGAGTTGATATTTATGACATGCTGACGTGCTGGTTGTGGATTGCTGTTTATTTGACTGCTGTTATGTTTTCTGCGTTATTTATGTTAAGTTTATGTTATGACTGATATTGGGCATTGTTGCCTTATTTGGTGAGCATGGGGTTTGTCCATGCCACATGGTTTGACTATTGTCATTGAATTTAATGTGGTAATTAAAGTATCAGGATTTTGACCCAGGCTACTTGTGTAGACCTGTGGCTTTAGATACTCACTTATATTTATGTACGAAGTACTCAGTTAGTTGTCTTGCAATTTACATACAGGCAGTATTTTTATGAAAATGATTAAGTAATCAAGTTGGTTAAGTTAATGACGTCATAATTGAATTAAAGAAAAAAGTTATTCCGCATTTTAATTAAGCGTGGCTTAATACGATAGTGTGTTAACAATCCGGGTTAACACGGGCTGTTACAGGTACGTAACGGGTTGTTACATTTTATGGTATCAGAGCAGTTTCTTTAGGGAACTCTGATGATTGTATAATTCAGGTGAGTGCTGTATAGTTGTACGTAGACACTTATTGACTGCTACACATGTGATTCCTTAGTTTGGGCCTGATCAACCCATTCCTTCGTGTTCAATGTGTGGTCAGTATAAGATGCCTTCGTGACAACCCTGGAGCACCAATGCCAGTCCTTAGGCTAAGGTGGTGGGTGCAGTGATGACTGCTCCACGGATTGATATGTTAGTAAGTGAATTCGTTGTAATTGAGGACTTAGTGAAAATAAATTGTGATACTGTCATTGAGGACTTAGTGAGAATGAATTGATATAAGATTTTAACCACTTTGGGTAGAATGCTACCATAGTGAATGTGTGGTCTTGTGGTTAGTAAAAGGATTGATTTGAGTGGATATTGGTATGTTGATGTTGGTAGTCTTTCCTAAATGTATGGGGATGTTGGTAAGTCTTCCCAAATTGTACGGGGAGTTAGAACGATTGAATATATGTGAGAATTAGTGGTATATCGTTGACATGGTGGGGATTGGAACCCCAATGGATTCATGAAAATTTGAGTATGAGTGCTTATATGGAGTATTGGATACCTTAGGGTAAAGTAATAAGGTTATAAGACCCTTGATGAGGGCATACACTTGGATGACTTAAGATGCTTGGATGTAGAAATAGATTGAGATTTCCCAAAATTTGGATTGAGGATTGTGAGTAACTTAAAAGAACTATGGAAATGATGTGTGGGATAATTCAATGTTTAAAATGGGACTTTGGTCCATGATGAATAATGCTGGTTAGGTGTAAGTGAAGATATCATATGTACAAAAGTAAAATATAAGAAGTTGAGGAAATTGCCATGTAAGGCATTGGATGAATTTGATTGAAAGTATGTGAGTCCATGAATTAAGGATAGTTGGACTTGACAAATGTGAGGTGAGAAAATATAACTGAGTGTGGTGTAGTAATGGTACCAAGATGCTTCCATAATGTTGGGTAGCATTGAAATGTTAAGGTTGCGGCCTAATTATATGTGGATAGTAATCCTGTGATGGCTAAGTGTTAGCATGTATCTATGTATATATATATGTATTGTGAAGGCCGGGGTGCCTAAATGTATATTTGTGTTGTTATGAGTGATAACACATATTTTATTACACTTATTTGATAACACAGAGGGCTACAATTCTTATGAAGAGCTCGAAGCCTAATTCGGACTGGATGCTGGTCGATTTCTGACGCCAAGAAGAACATGTTTTGCTGAGATTTTAGACTTGTAATTAAGTTTTATTTTATTATTTTGTTTTGCATTTTAGACGAATGGGCCGGGCCGGTCTGAATTGAGCCCAGCCCAATTTGGTTTGTGAACCCTAGGTGCATATGAAGCACAAGGGAAGGAAAACATTCGGATCATTATGTAATTTTCAAAATTGGGGATCAAGACTTTTTCTCTGAAGCGTTCTTCGCGTTCTTCGCGTTCTTCATCTTCTTCTTCTTCTTTTTCTTTTTCTTTTATGCAATTTAATTTGTAATCATGTTTATCCTAGCCATGCTAGGCTAAACCCCCTTTTAATCAACCAAGGGGAAGGGATTCCATGGATCTGTTTAGAGGATCTGCGATCAATCTCTAACCAGATTTGTTTCTTTACCCTAACTCAGATCAATATCGTGCGATTGTGGATATTCGATCTGAGGTTCGCGATTGCGATTATGGGTGAAGAATGATCATCAGATTTGATGATCCGATTAACCTCAATTGGAAATAAGGATTCTGATTCAATTGAGATTAATCGTGAATTTGGTAAATTTTCTAATTCTTTAACCAGATTTGTTTCTTTTCCTAACTCAGATCGATATCGTGCGATTGTGGATATTCGATCTGAGGGTCGCGATTGCAATCATGGAAAAGGAATAATCATCAGATTTGATGATCCGATTGTTCTCAATTGAAAATAAGGATTCTGATTCAATTGAGATCAACCGTGAATTTGGTAATTTTTATCCAATGAAGGACATCCATGGAACCCTAACCCTAGGTTGGTTAATTTTAATTACGAAGTTTTAACCCCAGTTTTTATATTCTGTCTTTTATTCAACCTCAATCCAAAACCCCCCTTTTTATTTTCTGTTTTCATAAGCGATTTTTACCAATTCAATTTCCTTGAGAGACGACTTAGGGTTTCCACTTTACTGCAAATTTTTGAACCCTAATTAAAAATAATTTTTAATTTGCGCGAGTTCGACAGCTCGTGTCAAATTTGGCGCCGTTGCCGGGGAAATTGCATCGGTCTAAATCATTTTTTTTGTGATACTTCTTGTTTCTTTTTAAGTTTAAAAAAAAAAGAAAAAAAAATTTAATTTTCTCATTAATTCTCTTTTATTTTATTTGTTTTTCTTTTCTTCTTCTGTTTCTGTTTTTTTTTTTTTAAAAAAAATTAATAAAAAAAAAATTGCATTACGGTTTACGGTTTTGGGCAATTTGGGGAAATTGGTAAAACTTCTGTTTGAGAGATTGGCTTCGGGAGTT
>JAVKPL010006638.1:185000-269650 GCA_032173675.1 Gastrolobium villosum | reverse complement strand
TTTTACTAATTGCTAACTGGGCCCTTTAAAACCAAGGTCCAACAGATTACACTTTCTCAAGCACTGCTGCATATCCTCCACACTCCTCCAACACACCTCCTTGCCCCCAATCTTCTCAGAGAAACAAAGAATGGAGTTAAAGTCCCCAACAGTGATCCACGGCCCATTTATATTCTGAGCTAAACCTTCCAGCTCCATTGAAAGAGTTTTCCTAAGCACTTTGTTAGGACTCCCATAAACAAAAGTAACATAGTCAAACTTAGCATCATCCACATAAAAAATTCTAGTATGAATGAATTGATGATGGCTACAAAGGATATCAACTTTCACATTCCTATCATCCCACATCAGCCAAATACCACCTGAGAACCCTATTGCTTCCTGTTTGAAATGATTAGGGAACCCAAGCTTATTGATAATTTTATCACCTCTAACCCCACTAATTCTAGTCTCAAGGAGGGCTAAGACATTAAACCTGAATCTGAATTTCAGATCCTTTATGAGTGCAGGGAACTCTTTCTTTCCCACACCCCTACAATTCCATGCGCACACAGACATAAAAAACTAATAAAGAGGATCAAGGCCCTAGCCAACCTGATTACAGGTTATTGCTATAGGTGTTCACACCCCCCATGTCCAATAGGACCTTATCACAGTCTTGCTCTTTCTCATAATGAGGAGCAGTTTTCAACAAGGAATTAGTAACATCACCTTTAGCCTTGACTTCGGTTTGCCTCCCTTCCTTAAGAGCACCATCATTTGGAGTTGAAGGTTGCCTCTCTTTATCTTTAGTCTTCACCACCTTGTAATGCCCTCCTAACACAATGTTAGGTGATTGGTTCTCATTTCCTTCATCACGAGGACTTTGAGCTTTATAGTTGACATTCTTCCCGTCCATAGGACTGGTCCTGCCTTTACCCTCCTTAACTGCATCTTTCTTAAGGTAATTCCCCTCCAGTTTAGGGTTCTTTTTTGCCAGATCCCTAGGCTGCTCTCCTTTGCTGCCATCACAAGTGACCTGCTCTTTATCTCCTCTGTTAGAACCTGAGATCCTGGCCACAAAGTTGGGTGTTGGCTCCACATACTGATTTTTCTCCAAACCAGATTTGTTGCCTGAGGAGTTCCCTTTAGGGCTCTCCATTTTCTTAGACAAATTCTTCTTCACAGAGTTTGGATTCCCTGGGCTACTAACAGTTGCCTGAATCGGAGGCCCAACTTTAGGTTTTTTCCCCCATGGTTTCTTCTGAACAACCATCCATTTCCCAAACGCTTCTTCCTCCTTATGGTCACCAACTCCTTTACTCTGACTGTTACTATTAGCAGCTTCCTTGTCTTGAGTTTTGATTTCTTGACTCTTATTCTGGTTATGTTTCTCATCATAACCATCTTGCCTATGCCCATAGAGGCCACACTTAAAGCAGATGAGATGTAACCCTTCATAACCAACTTGATAGGATTTACCCCAAATCTTGAATTTTGAGAGAACACTCTTCCTCAAGTCGATTTCCACACAAATCCTGGCAAATCTTGCCCTCTCCGTGATATTGTCTTCTCCCATCTCATTCCTTCTCAGGGAGTTTCTATCTATTTTCAGCGTTCTACCCAGAGCATTCCCAATTTTCCACAGCTTTCTTGTTGTGTAGAACTCCAGAGGAAGCCCAGGGACTCTAACCCAAACAGCTAACTTTCTAAAGCTTTCGTCATAGGGATCGAATAACGGACGCCACCTCTGGACTACTACATAGTGGTCCACAACCACCCAAGGACCTTCTTCTAGAACATGCTTGTAGTCGCTGTCATCTTGGAAACGAAAAACCAGATGGCCATTATCAAGATCTACCATATCATATGAACCTCTCAGACTCCACATTTTCAACAATCTAGCAACTAGGAAACGAGCTCCTATGCGCTTACCTAGAAGCTTTATAATCAGGGCCTTCTCCCACTGTTTGCAATCCTCCTTGTGTTCAGCCATGTCAAACTTGATCGAAGGGCACAGAGGGTCATCTTCCTCTTCCTTCTCCATTTCGTCAAGAAAGTCCTCTTCCGCTTCTTCTCTCCGCTGGATAGTCATCCAGTTTTCTTCTTCACTCTCGTAGCCATTAGTTACTCCATTCAGATGCAGCAATTTCTCCTTGTATGACACAACCTTGGTTCCCTGGCCTGCTTTACCTTCTAAAGGGATCTTCTTGCTGCTTTCGATGGCATCGCTAGGGATAGCTCTTCTGTCCAGCCCTTCCATCCTAGCTTCCGTGGAAACCCCCTCCATCCTTACTTCCGTGGAGACCCCTTCCAGAGAAATTTCTACATGGTTGGAACCATTTTGAGCCAGAGGAACGATTTCCTCCTCCGAGCTCCGAGCTCCGAGCATCCACCTTCAAGCACTCATTGCTCTCCTTCTCGCTAACACTCGTCCTTCCTTTCTCCCCAAATCGCTCTCTCTCCCTGGATCTCTCTCTCTCCCTCTGTTTAGATCTTGCCATCCTCTCGGTGAACAGTAAACCCTAGTAGAGTTCTCCTTCAAACCCTAGCAGAGCTCTTTTTCATTTTACCCGATTTTAAGTGAATTTATCGTTAGAACCCTCTTGTAGGACATTCCTAGTCTCTCATTGGGGTGGGCCATTTAACTTAACTTAAGGAGTCAATATATACAAATATATATATATATATATATATATATATATATATATAAGTAAAATAAGAAATAATAATAATAAGATAATACATAATTAAAGACGTGTTTGGATAAACTTTTAAAAATATTTTCATGATATAATTTTTTTGGGGTAGAAATTACTCTTTCTAAAAAACATTAAATGTTTGTAATTTTTTTTTTCTAGATTTTAGGGTTTTTTTAATAACTAATGGGGCAGGTTATATTTACAAATTTTTTGTTTACAAACTCTTACAAACTACACTAAAAAAATTTGTAAATGGATCCTTCCCCTAACTAATGTATTTATCTTGACATATTTTTTTTTTTAAAAAGCATTCTTTACTTTAAAAAAAAAAAAGATACTCTAAATTAATAAAAGGGAACCAGTAAGAATTTAATGTAATGATAATGGAAACTCAATTAAAAAAGAGGGGGAAAAAAGAGAAGAAAGGGATAAAGCTCATACCTCAAAGGGAATAGTTTGGTGAGAAAAAACAAGAAAAGAAAAGGAAAGTAGTAGTGAATGCATGAGAAATACTGCGTTACAGCAAATAGAGGCTTTTGCAGTCACCATTGGCAAAAAATTCCCATGCAATGCAAAGGAAGGCACATTTTCAAGGGTCACCTCACACCTACGAAGCACCGATACGCGTTTTTGATACGTTATTCGATGATACAGGATGTCGATTACCAAACAATATGTTTGCGATACGCGTATCTGATACGTTAGAATTTTTTTTTAAAGAATATCGGTGCTTCTTAGCCTCACACGTCTGGCACTCAGGGATTTTCATTACCTTCAATCAACAAATTCATTGCCTTGCAAGTTTGTAACCCTTTATTTCTACATGTTATTTCAATTGTTGGAGAAGGATGTTGTACTTGAAAACATGAGTAGAGTAGGACACCCACCCCTGATCCTGATCCATTTTTGTAATGTGCTAGGTTTGTGGAGTGAGGATTTTTTTTTTTTAAGTTAGAAGATATCATAAGCTAAAGTTAAAAAAAAAACTTTTGCGAACAAAATTAAAAGTTGTTTGATAATTACATGAAATTTTTAACTTAAAAGTTATTTAAAAGCACATATTTCAATAAAACTATTTCTCTCTATCTTTATAACTCTTCATTTAAAAAAAAAAGAACACACAATTCAAGAAAAGCAGCTAATTAAGAGCTTAAAAAAAAGCTCCTCGTAGAAGCTTTTATTTTTTAGCTTTTTTCTTCATTATAAAAAAAGAGTTTTCCACTATAAAAGTTTTTACCAAAACCTGTTTGGCCTAGCTTCTGCTTATAAGTAGCTTTTGGCTTAAAAAAGAGAGGATCCAAACATGCACTAAATTATAGGTCCATTTGGATGGGTTTTTTTCTTACAAAAGTTGCTTTTTTTAAGAAAACAAAAGTACTTCTCACTATAAGTTCGTTTGAACATCTGTTTTAAAACAAAGCAAAAGTTACAAAAAAATCAAAAACTTGCTTTTTTGGAAGCTAAATATTTTAGTTTCTAAAAATAGCAGAAGTCAAAAATCAATTTTTTTTTTCAAAAACTCTATTTTTTAAAAAGATCTAAATAATTTTGACTTTTGTAAAAAATACTTCTAAAACAAGCAAGTCATAAAAACTATTTTTTTTAAAAGGTCAAACAAATGAGTAAATCATTTGTGTCAAAAAGAATGCCTCACATTTACCGATCATTTGACTTAATGCCACACTTATTTTGTATGCGTTTTAATTACATGATTACTTTGACTCAATCACAATTGGGAATGGCTTAAGTTTTTGGATAGAATGTCCTGAGTTGTGACTATGGGCGTTAGTGGGCCGAGTTAAGCTTTGGTTTTAAGAAGTCTATGTTTAAATGTATCAGCCTGATTAAATCTGTAACTTGTTATGAATATAATTATGAGCCTGTGGCCTGACTTATTTACAAAAAATGAAAGCCTGATTTAGCATATTTAAAAAAAAATAAGACAGTACTCCAAAAAAAAAAAAAAAAGCATAATATTCAAACAGAATGTACAATCAACAGGACTAATAATATTCATAAATTCAATGTATATTCAAACAACATAATATAGAACAAAATCATTCAAAAAGTCTATTTAACCAATAAAATGAGGTGAAATGGATTAAGGAGAGAGAGAGAGAGCTATTACGGTAGTATAAAAAAATATAAAATAAAAATTAATATATTAGGCGAGTCTGAGAGACTTTAAGGCCAAGCTTTTGAATTGAAGTCTCAGACCATTTTATCAAACGAGCTTTGTACAAGTTCAAGCCTGATTTCAACAATCAATTTTAGGCATATAAGCTCAGGCCTCCATGAGCCGAGCCAAAGGCCCCTGGTTCATTTATTACCCCTAGTTGTGACATGCTAGTTATGAAAAAACAAAATTTGTTTTAACACATTTTGTTTAAGATGTAGAATATTCTTATTACCAAATATTCATACTACCAATCTATTATCACTTTTTAGTCGTTGGATTCCACTTTTCAGCATGCAATCTCTGAAAAGTTTCTGAAGAGAGAGAAAAATAAAACAGCTTTTAATGTACTAGCGATATTACATAATTATATTTTAGATTGATAGTAAATTGATAGTAAAAACATTTGTTACTACTTCTTTGCTTAACGGTGAAAAGACAAAATTCTTAGGCTCTTTTGTTTTTTTGAAGGGGTAGAGGCATGCAGTTTTATATAATCAATGCTGTGTCATGTTTAAGCTCAACATTGCACCAGTGCCAAAAGAGTAACTTAATATTATTGTTTATTCTTTTTCATATCCTGCCGACCAAAACATTTATACATATATGTCACTATGTCAGCCTTGTGCCATTTTTTCATCAGCGCAATACACCACCATATCATTGTCAGCATTTAGCATGCTTTTCCAACTATAAAAAAATCAGTAGTAGCAATAGTTTTTATTATCCTCTTCACAGATTTGTAGAAAGGAATTTGTGCCTAATATTTTCCTAACATGAAGCAACTAGACAGGCCTGTTTCCATTGCACTGAAAGCTACAGAAATCTAACAACAAATATAATAAACTAGCTATTTTTTAGGAACCAATAAAAGGGTCGACCTAGTTCAAATACCCACTTCGTGAGTGTCTGGGAAAGGGAATACTCTAGGCAGTCTTTTTTCTCCTGCTTTTTGCAGAGAGACTGATTCGAACCCGCGACCTGACACACCACGGCAAACAAGCTTACCGCTGAGCCAAAAGACATTGATTTTCACAATCGAATATACAAAAGCGTAAGCATATGTTTATAGGAGAAGAAGACAAAACCACCACTACCCATCACTTATGAGCCTCATATTACTCCCTTTGTCTCCAATATTTCAGGACCACTAGGCAACTGAAACAGAACATTTTCAAAAAGTTCCATCTCGTTGCTTGTAACAAGTAACAACTGAACTAATATAACTTGTTTTATAAAACTTGCGGCTTGAACTAATCCCTCTGGACCAGATAGTGATAATGATTTTGCATTAAAAGGAGAGACTGTTCAAATAAAAGACTATGGCATAATGTTTATGATTTCTTCCGTAGTGCTTATGTTCCTTTGAATGCAGGTTATTGTCATTAATGACAACAGCAGAAGCAGTATGAAGCATAATCGCTGAGTTTGAGGCAACCTTCTATTCTATTGCAACCTTTGAGGTTCCACCTACCCTAGCTAACCCCAGATTTATATTTGTTAAGGACCAAAGAGAAATCAAAAGAATAAAGCATGACACCAATAACAATTGCCCAGTGTCACCACTTTGCTTCATCTCAAATGGTAGCTTTTAGGACCAATAAACTCAAAAGGTTTCTTAAATGTTTAAAAGGCTCAAACCGTACTATTCATCCCATAATCTCATTTGGTCACGGTTACTTGTCCATCGATTACCTTGACTTTTGTGTCACCCTATAATACCACCAAGTGATAGTATATTTAATCAATCCAAGAGGATGGTGAATATATTATATGGGAGAAAGAAAAATAAAAGCAACTTCTGTATTTTATACTATATCTTACGAGTAAAGCACTAAGACATAATGTGATGCACTGAATTTCAATGAATCCGATGCACTGTATGTCCGTAAATACTCTCTTATATGGGATATATATGCTCGTGGTGGTCTATGAAAGAGACCATACAAGGGGTGGCAGATCATTGTGGGATGTGCATACAATGAAGGTTAAGAGAGTATGAGTTAAAAGATGTATACATATGCCTCCCTCCTTGATTGGGGGATTAGTCTCATCTTTCCTCCGATAACGAAACTCAATACACCCGCGGTTACAATGAGAGGTTAGCCTACAGGCCGTACCCCGAGAGCAAGATAACCGGAGGAGATTGAATGGAAATACCTTAAGCTTATACCAAAAAAGAAAAGAAAAGATGTATACATGTTAAACTTAACCTATTATTTATAAATGAGATTAATTGTAGGTGTAGTAGAGTCTTAATAGTAGTCCAATTGTTGGGGATGGGATGTAGGCCTTATTCCTTGGTATTTGAGTTGCTTCCTTATCGTGGTCTCTTACTAGGTTGTTATTAGATGATGACGTGCGGTTCATGGTTTGGGTCGAGAACAATCTCCAATCTTATCTATGCTATTGTTTTACTATTTAGTTTGCATTTTATTTTTAATTTAAGAACGTAGGCACATAGCATTCTTTCTATTATTTTTCTTGTCACTGCTTCTCCTGTTGTCTAGTCAAATTATAATAGAGTAGACCAAATACATTCTAACACATGCATTAATTGAAAATTGGCAATCAGTGGGTGACATCGGCGGACCTCTTTAGGTGAAAATGTGTGCAAGTGCACACACAAATTTTTGGAAGGAAAAAAAAGAGAGAGTATATTTTGAGTACTAAAAAAAAATAAAAAAAATTTACATGGTCCAATTTAATCTCTTAGAAAAAAATGTTGACTCTCGACCCTCTGAATTCCAAAATAGACTGGAGTAGTCGAAATCGTGGTTCCTCTGAAATTTAAAGAAGACTTACATTAGTCCATCAAAAAAACTAACATGAGTCTATTTTGAAATTTAGAAGAATCAAAGTCAATTTTTTTCTAAGAAATTAATTTGGGTCTCGTGATTTTCGTTATTTTTGTAGTAAGTTCAAGTTTTCTTCTCTTTTTTTATTTATTTTTGTTTTGTTTTTTAATACATTTAAAACTATTTTAAGTTTTTTTCTGGGGGCATTGCCATCGAACCCTATCCTTATATGTGCACACATAAATAAAATTGCTTAGGTCCGCCGCTCGGTGACACAGATTTATGTTCCTTCCTCCCATTGGGTTTCATGAAAATTGTTTGTTTTTAGAGATTATAGTGCTTTCAATGCTTCATACTCATCAATGAAGCAACTTGGTCTTGGTGCGCAGTAAAGCTTTCGTTATTCACATGGTTATTATGCTCTTATTAGACGGTATTACCTTGCATTTACAAGATGTGATTACATGATGCGAGCACTGTGTTTGCGCTCTCTTACATCGTGATACTCATCACTGAGATTGCATAAAATTTATGATTCAATTTATGCTAGTCATGGAGGCATATTAATCTGTAGACACGAACTACACCCTCTTAAATCTTAGATTAGATCATTGGACTATTAAGCTAAATTGCATTTGAAATTTAAGGTTTCTCTTAATATAGGGGGAAATGTTTGTCCTTTTGAATGACACAATTTATATCCTTTCACTCTCACAAAGAAGTGGGACCCACACCTTTATTTTTTTTTATCCACTCTCTCCTTCTTTATCTATCTCTTTCTCTCACTTAAAATGACACAACTTTACCTTCTTTAAAATGACACACACTTTACCCATAAATATAATTATGCTTATAATTGTTCTAATCGATAGAACGTTTCTTTCAAAGTCCTCTAGACAATTAACACAGGAAAATATTGTCAAGCAAACGAATTTCTCTCCTCCACGCTAATAGTTCCGTCTTCAAAAGGACAAGACACATGAAGAATAAGTACCAGATACATTGATGCTTAGGATCGATAAAGTATGTTATATATGAAAACTTCTTAAAATTTTTTGTCAACTGAGACATAAAAATCTTCCATCTCGTACCTAACAGAACCCTCAGGAATATCCAGGATGCCTTATAATATTTTTCTTCATTGCCAACCATAATCATCCAAATGTTTTTCTAACAGGACATATTGAACTGGTTGGATTATGGAGACATAATTGATTAGCTCAATAAATTTTCCCACTATCTTGCCTTCAGTCTGAAAAGCATTTAGGCCTATTTAATTTGTTCTCTTACCCACCTTTCACTGCATCAAATTAAGCAAGTCTTATTTGGTGATGGCTATATTGATTATATAATGTAGTTATGGTGCACACGGCACTTTGCACATTTGGGTTTTTGGAATGCAAATAATAAGTTAAATTAGAGGAAAATACCGTCATTTAAGTAGTTTCCTATTATATAAGGATTTGCTTTTTCTGCGGTTAGTCAATACAACGTCGTTTTGAGGCGGAAATCATGGTATTTTTGTAATTTTAATTTATTTCAGAGTTATAGTAGTCTTTATATTTAAATTTTTTAAGATTTCAATGTCAAAACGACGTCATTTTGAGAATAAATACAGATAACTTATATGCAATTAACTGTAGAAATATTTTTTCCTTATATAAATTGTATGCATTTATCTATGACTCAAAAGACAGGTAAATATATGGGCCTTACATCCCTTGGACTTGTGAATGAATACTTTTGCTTTGTGTATAGGAACATTGACAATTTGACAATTATAGGAACACTGACAATTTGACAAGATTTATCATATCAAATTTATAATACGATGATAAAATTTTATTTTACAATATGACGAGTTACAATAGGTGTTTGCTGAGATCGGGGAATTGGGCTACATATGAAGAAAATACTAATTGCGGGCCTCTAAATAGTCATATTAGCCCATTGCCATAGACCCTCAAATAGTGCCTTTGGGAAGCTTTCAAGATGAAGGACGAAAAGTTGCTTCCTGAAAAGCCCCATTATGTCCACACAGAAATAGAATGGCATGAATAATGATTTGACTGGTTTCTTTGATTTTATAATGATATTTTTCTGTCTCATTGGGGACTTAGATTAGATGTGTGCGAAGGAGAGATAGAAAGAGAGTTGAAAACACATTAACTTGGTAAGGGTTAAGGGAACAAGGATGGTAGAATGAGAATAGAGTAACCACCATTTACATTCTATTATTATTATTATTATTATTATTTTTGGGTGGAGACATTCTATTCTTTGTCAATATTTCATTCCAAATTTAGCTGAAGAATGCAACATTAACATCTCTCTCTCTTTCTTTCTCAATACATCTTTCTATATTTTGATTAAATTCCACAAGGACTGCATCGATGCCATTTTATTTGTCAGGAAGTTCTACTTAACTTATGTTTAAAATTATTGGGCCATTTCACCAAAAAGAAAAAATTATTGGGCAAAAATATGTGCAAACTTATTCTGTAGAAGTGTTTCATATGGCTTGGGTCTATACCCACCAAAAGCCCAAAATTTGAGTGCATTTTTAGAAGAAAATCTTAATCGTTCAAAAAAAAAAAAAAAAAAAGAGAGTTAATTTTAGAGTGCTTGAATTTTACTTTTAATAATTTCTTAAGGAGGGATATTCTTACTACCAAAATTTTCTACTATCAACTCACTACCTATTTAATCACCATTGGATCAACATTTTCTTTTTTTTTTTCTCTTTTTTCAAAAACTTTTTAGCATTCTCTCCCTTTGATCCAATGATAATTAGATAAGTAATAAGTTGATAGTTGAAAATTTTGGTAGTAAGAATATTCTCCCTCTAATTTTTTTGCACAGTTCAATCTCATATCAGAGAAAGATGAGGAGAGAAACCCTACAGAGTTTTGTTTGATTGTGGTTTTTAAAAACTGTTTTGTAATTTTCAGAACAAAAAAAATTAAAAAACTCATCTGTTTTATTAAAAATGAAAACTATAACTATTTTCTTTTTTAGAATCAAATTTAAAAAATATGTCTGAGTTGTTTTTTTATTTTAGTTTTAACTTTTAAAAAGAAAAAAAAATATAGAAAATAATTATTTTAATAACTATTTTACAAAACAGTTTTAAGAACAAAAAAACAGAATACAATTAAACGTAGCCTTAAATTAATAAACCCTTTTTAAAGTATATTTTTTAAAGCTTGTTAGGGTTTAGACGGAACGATGCGTTTAAACTCGACTGAGGCCAAAACTTGTTATCTTGCTTCTCCATCGTGTTAGGGTTTTTCAGACACAGCAGCTTACCCAATTTCTTCACACTCACAACTCTCCACGGAGCGATCCATCACAATATCACTATCCCTCAATAGCTTTATCTCGGCATCTCGCGAAATCGAAAGCGTGAAACGCTAAGGTACGATATCTCGCTCCTCGTTCAAATTATTCCCATGCTCGCTTCTTTTGTGTATTTCTGCACAGAGGAAGTTGAAGTATATGGTTAAGTTTCTATTTGGTTCGGTAATTTTTAACAACAGTATGAAAACATTTTCTTCTTAGGGTTTACATAGTGAGATGGGGACCAAGGCAAAGAAAGCTTTGAAGAAGAATTTGAAAAGGGCTAATGCTAATAAGCCATCTGCGGGTGCTGATTTTTTGGTATGTGGATGTTGATAAACTGTGCTCTTAATTTTCAATTTTTCCTTTTTTTTTTTGGTTTGATATTATCAATAGTTTGTGGTTTATTTGCTTAATTTTCTTTCTCAATTGGTGAAGCCCTTGGAAGGTGGTCCTGGTCGCAAAATTCCCGAACAGAAACTGCCGGAGAATACTTCCTCGGTTTTGTATGTTGGCAGGATTCCCCATGGATTCTATGAGAAGGAGATGGAAGGTGTACCTGGGTTTTTGTTATTTTTCAAATTTTAGATTATTTACCTCGAATATGTGTTTATAAATTATAATTGCTTATTGTAGGTTATTTTGGACAATTTGGAACCATCAAGAGATTGAGAATTGCAAGGAATAAAAGGGTTTGAGTCCTAAACTTGTTTCGCATATATATCTTTTTTTTTTTTTTTACACTTGTTTCAACTTGATCATAATTTGTGGCATGCTTTGTTTATACTGATCAATTTACTCTTGTTTGATTGATTTTAGTTATAAATTGGTTGATTGCTTTTGTTGAATGTTTTGTTTGGTATGTATGATTGTATAATTTCTTAATTTGAACAACTTTTGGTATTAAGTGATCCAGTTGGTATGTATGAATAGCACTAGGTTGCCCACTTTTTAAATGAAAAATCAAAATGCTAACGTAGTTCCTCGCCTTTAGAACTCATTGCCTGGAAGATAAAGCTGGCATTTATCAATATTTCAATCATTTTTTTTTTTTGATGAAAATATTTCAATCATTTTTCTTTTGGTTGGTTCTTGTCTTTTTGAAGGACGGCTTCTGAGCCGTCAAATTACTTGTTTCATTAAATACATGGATTCAACAATATTTGTTGTTTAATTACCTTTTTTTAATGATAATTGATATTGGCTTTAGTTGATTGATATTTACCATATCTGTTTCTTGATGTTTATCAGACAGGAAAATCAAGACATTTTGGGTTCATGGAATTTGAATCTCCCGAGGTAGTTGTTTTTTCATCTGACCGATATCTGCGTTGTGACTTTTGGCAATTATCTTTGTTATAAACTCCATTTTATCTGTGATAATATTTCCTTGCTCTGTAGGTTGCGAAAATTGTAGCTGATACTATGCACAATTATCTGCTATTTGAACACCTTCTCCAGGTTTATTTGGTACCTCCGGAGCATGTTCATCCAAAATTGTAAGTTATGAATTAATTCTTTCTCTATATCTATTTTCTTCTAAGGTTTTATCAGGTTTTCTTAGTGTTAGACTGTTAATGTATATATTTATTTATTTGTGTAAAAAAGAAATAATTTAGTAAGATAAAAGAAGGAAATAGTGCAAGAGGATCACCCCCTATAATGAGAGAGAGAGAGAGGGGAAGATTTTTTTTTTTTTTTGGGGGGGGGGATTGGCAGGAATTGAAGAAAAAAAAGGAATTCAGTAAATGAGGAAGTTGACAAGGAAATTGAAATCTCCTCGATTATTGACTCTTTTGACTGTTCGAATATTGAGAGGAAGCCATAGATGAGGGAGAAGGAGAGAACAAGGAAGAAAAGAAACTGAAAGGCTGTGTATTATTGTTATGTTCATACAAGGCACCTAAAGGATATATATAAACAGAAAGACAAACAGAATTGTAACAAACCCAAAACAGAAAGATAACAAACTATAAAGGGAAAAGATCTGCTACATGCAGGTACAGTGAAATATAAATGGTGCACTACAGTAAGACATAAAGGTATATATCTAATACACCCCTGCAAACTCAGGGATCTTGAGGCAAGTAATCAAGAACGCTGAGTTTGGTCCTCAATTCTGCAAAACGAGCAGGAGATAAAGCCTTGGTGAGAGTATCGGCAATTTGGGCAGAAGCAGGAATGTGGGAGACAACAAGATCACCAGCAAGAACTTTCTCCCTTACAAAGAATATATCCAGCTCCATATGCTTTGTTCTAGCATGTAGAACAGGGTTGTGAGATAGGGAAACAGTGCTCAAATTGTCACAGAACACATGAGGAGTAGTAAAAGGAACTTGCAATTCCTTAAGGAGGGACTGGATCCAAAGTAATTCAGCACATGTGAGAGCCAAACTTCGGTACTCAGCCTCGGTGGTTGACCTTGCAACCAATGTCTGTTTCTTTGACCACCAAGAGACAAGATTGGGACCAAGAAAGACAGCAGCCCCTGATGTAGACCGTCTATCATCCGGGTCATTGGCCCAATCCGAGTCACAGAAAGCAGTGAGTGAAAGAGGGTGCTGATCATCTGCACGTTGAAGAACAAGACCAAATGTGATGGTGCCCTTGAGGTATCTTAGAATTCTCTTTACTATTTTCCAGTGATCATCCAAAGGTTGACCCATAAATTGGCAAACCTTGTTGACAGCATAACTGATTTCAGGTCGAGTAATTGTTGCATATTGAAGGGCACCCACTACTGACCTGTAAAGATGAGGATCAGAAAAATAATTGGACCCAATCCTGGACAATTTGCAGCTCGAGGGCATAGGAGATGAGATTCCTTTTGCTTCATGCATATCAGCTCGAGTGAGCAGCTCACGGATATATTTAGCTTGAGATAAAAGTAAACCACCCGAAGAGTAAGATTTCACCTCTATACCAAGGAAATATTCAAGGGTGCCAAGGTCTTTTAAATCAAACTGGGAGTGTAGCTGAGTAATGAGCTGCTGTATATAGGAAGAACTGGTTCCAGTTATTATTATATCATCGACATAAACCAGAAGGTATGTACAGTGCGATGAAGTCTTGGAGACAAATAAAGAAGAATCACAGCAGCTGGATTTGAAACCCAGCACTAGTAAGGCATTTTTCAGCTTATCAAACCAGGCCCTTGGTGATTGTTTTAGACCATATAGAGCCTTGTTGAGCTTGCAAACTAAACTCTTGTCTGTATTTTCAAACCCCGGAGGCTGACTCATGTAAACAACCTCTTGTAAATCACCATTTAAAAAGGCATTATTGATGTCCAGTTGTCTAATAGACCAGGAGTGAGTCAGAGCTAAGGTGAGCATGATCCGAACAGTGACTGGTTTGACCACTGGAGAAAAGGTCTCATTGTAATCAAACCCTTGTTGTTGATGAAAACCCTTTGCCACAAGCCGTGCCTTGTATTTATTAACAGTGCCATCCGGATTCTCCTTGACTTTAAAAACCCATTTACATCCAACAGCCTTTCTGTTTGTAGGCAAAGCAACAAGATCCCAAGTGTTGTTAGACATTAAAGCATTATATTCCAGTTTCATAGCTTCCAACCAAGGTGGACTAGATAAAGCTTGTTTCACAGTAGATGGTTCAAAGTGAGCAATTAAAGCAATTGACCTGGCCCTAGCCTTGGATCTAGTAACAATTGACCTAGGTGGTGACACATCCCTAATTGCATTGGAAGGCACATATTCAGAAACAGAGGATGAGGAAGTAGGGGATAGGGTGGTAGAGGAGGAGGGAATGGGAGATAAAGGTTCTGAGTTAGAACTGGAAGAGGAGGAAGGCTGCACTGGTGTGGCAGGAGAGGATTGCAAAGATTGAGGAATAGACTCTAAGGGAGGAGGAGAAGAAATGACAGAATGTGATGGAGGAGAAAATAAAGGAGATTGGCTGGAAGGAGGAGAGGTGGGAAAAAGAGGAATATGAGCAGGAACAGGGCTGCTAGATGGAGGAGCAATAGTAGGAGACGTCCAGGAGGAATAAGGAAAATGATATTCATTGAATAACACATCTTTGGAGATGTAAACTCTGTCTGCTTTACTCAAGCACACATAACCTCTATGACTGATGGAATAGCCAAGAAATATGCATTCTTGTGAACGAAATTCAAGTTTGTATCTATTATAGGGTCTTAGGAAGGGAAAGCAAGCACACCCAAAAACTTTGAGAAAATGATAGTCAGGGTGCTGTGTGTATAGTTTGGTGAAAGGGACACCAAACTTTAGAGAGGCAGTAGGGAGTCTGTTAATTAGAAACACAGCTGAGAGGAATGCATAGTCCCAAAATTTTAATGGCATTGAAGCATGAGATAGAAGAGTGAGTCCCATCTCAACAATGTGACGATGTTTGCGCTCAACAACCCCATTTTGATGATGGGTGTGAGGACAAGCAAGTCTATGGCTAATCCCATGAAGTTTGAGGTAATCAGTAAAAGAACGAAATTCCCCACCCCAATCTGTCTGCAAACCTTTAATAGGAAGTTGGAACTGTGTAGTTATCATGGAATGAAATTGTTTAAAAACAAAGAGAGCTTCAGATTTCTGTTTCAAAAGATAAATCCAAGTGTAATGAGTGTGTGCATCAACAAAGGAAATGTAGTAGGAATATCCCAAAGTAGATTTAAATGGTGCAGGTCCCCAAAGATCACAGTAGAGTAAGGCAAAAGGTTGATTATATTCTGTTAATGAAGGAGATGAAGGAAGTCTATGTGCCTTACCAATACAGCAAGAGGAACAAAAATCATTGACATTTTTATTAGAAGTGGGTATATTACAAGAATGAAGAACATTTTTCATGGTGGCATGATTGGGATGCCCTAATCGACAATGCCAAAGAAAGTATGTAGACTGAGTAGGAATACAGGACTGAACAACAGAATCACAAGGTTGGTCATCAACATGATGATCACCAGTATTATTACAACTTTGTATACTATTACAGAGAGGAGAGACACTAGAATTGATAGTGTTGGAACTTGAAGAGACTGATGACACAGCTTGAGTGATAGGCTTCTGAGGAAGTGTGACGTCTGAGAAGCAATATAGACCATCACTGCCAAGAACTCCTCGAAGCAGAATCTGATGAGATTCCTGAGTTTTAACAAAACAAACATTGGGATGAAACTCAAAGTAGACACAATTGTCTCTAGCAAATTGACTAACACTCATGAGATTTTTCATTATGGAAGGAACCAATAGAAGATTTTTAAGATGCAAACGTTTATTAGAGTCATAAGGAGACACGAAATCTGAAGAACCAATTGCTTTAATTGCCAAACCTTGCCCATTGCCAATGATGACTTGATCCGAACCACTTAGTTGTTGGCTCTGGAGTAAATTCATAGGATTTCCTGTGACATGGTGAGATGCTCCTGAGTCAGGGAACCACTCAAGAGCTGAAGGAGTATTAGGAGTTGGCAACAAGCCAGGTTGAGCTGCTATCATGGCCTGTGGTGCAGTAGACATAGGCCTAACATATTGATAGGAACGTTGCTGATGCATTGGTTGATGTCTCTGAGGAAAGAACTGACCATTTGATGGAGCTTCAGGAGGTGGAAGGTTGGGTACGAAGTCTGCATCAAAACGATGCCAACAGGTCTTCACATCATGACCGAACTTGTGACATAGTTGGCAATAAACTTGCAGTCTGGTACCACGCCCTCTACCTCTGTTGAACCTTCCATTAAAGCGTCCTTGGCCTCTACTCACACCATTGGAACGAGAGAAATCATCAAAACGTGACTGTTGAGGCAACTGATCAGTGCTCTGTTTCTGGTTCTCGAAAACAGGGGCAAACAGAGGATCTGTTGCAGACGTGTTGCTCTGTTTCTGAGCCACATTCACATTGACTGATTCAAGGAGAGCTTCATTCTGTTTCAGAAGCATTTGTTCATGTGTCATTAGCTCAATAGCTAGATCCTCAATAGAATAAGGATTTTCCCTGCCATGAACAGTGGTAACAAAGGCATTGTATTCCACTGGAAGTCCTTCCAGTATGTAATCGGTTCAATCTTCATTTGTGACAGGGTTTCCTATGGCTTTGAGCGAATCACACAGGCTTTTGATTCGAGTTAAGTATTCCTTAACAGATCTATTACCTTTCTTGATGGACCTGAGCTCAGAACGTAAGTGACGAGATCTGGACTTCATCACTCCATGGAAGAGCTTGTGAATTTTATCCCAAGCTTCATGAGCATACTTAACCCCAAGGATTTCGTTCACAACCGATTCGGAAATGGTAGACAAAAGCCACGATAAAAGCATCGAGTCCTGTGTGATCCACTGAACATACTCCGGACTCTGACTCTCATTGTCGCGATCTTCCACAGTCTTATACTGAATAGGAATTTTCGGATTTATGAGATGACGATGCAACTGGTGAGATGTGATAATCGGTTCAATTATCTGATTCCAGAACAGATAATTATCTTCTGTGAGTTTGACGGTGATTTGATGATTGAAGAGAAGAGGTGCGCGATTCTCCATTGAAGGTGAACTTCTATGTGAACTCGACTCGTTGTTGTTGGATGGAATGCTGTTATCGGATTCGGAAGCGGAAGCCATAGTAAAGCTCGAAAAATGGACCAGGCCCCTCAGGATGAGGGCTCTGATACCATGTTCGAATATTGAGAGGAAGCCATAGATGAGGGAGAAGGAGAGAACAAGGAAGAAAAGAAACTGAAAGGCTGTGTATTATTGTTATGTTCATACAAGGCACCTAAAGGATATATATAAACAGAAAGACAAACAGAATTGTAACAAACCCAAAACAGAAAGATAACAAACTATAAAGGGAAAAGATCTGCTACATGCAGATACAGTGAAATACAAATGGTGCACTACAGTAAGACATAAAGGTATATATCTAATATTGACTGAAGATTATATGTTAATCAAGTCTAGCTAAAATGGTAGAATATTAGCAAAACAATTTTTTTTTTTTGTACATAAAAAACAATTGTTTTTTTAAATCATACAAATTTGACTTAAATGTTATCCCACCTATTCTACTATCAACCCAATCAAGTTTGGCTTCTCAACAGGTTTTCATAGTAAAAGGCATTTGACTAAGCTAAAATATACATAGTAATCTTCCAAAAGTTATGGTCTGGGAACTATATATATTACATCACCTCGATTTTCCTTGGAACTTTTCAAATTTGGCTCTACAACTGAATTTTGTTAATTCCAAACAACACCGAATATGAAATTTTTGTGGCTAGAACAAAATCAATTATCTGCAACATTTTTCAAGGCGTGAGAGCTAACATCTTAGAAGGCTAGTGGAATGATCACCAGAAGAAAAAGGTGGACAAGGAATAGGATAGATCATAACATCATTTAAGACGTTACGTGGACCATTTTTATACCCAATCTATATCGTATACTCTGTATCTTTCCACAATTTTTAAGCTCATGGCTCCAGAGGATCCTAAATGTATAACTGATGCCTTTTTTTATACATATAGTAAACTACAACAACATTTCCTAAATCCAACCAAAATCACTCTGTTCTCCCACCAACTTTCAAAATAATTCGAGAGTAAATAAGGCAACACAGTACCACATTTCATAACAGAACAATAATAAGTATGACTCTAGCTATTCCAATATGAGACATGGATAATCCTTTACTGATTGTGTTCGGTATGGTTTTTTTGAAATAAGGAAGTTCGTTAATGTACCAACCAAACAAAAAGAGGACATCAGAGTAATTTTAAACACTCTTACCTTCGACCTGCAATAATCTTTGCCATGTTAGAGTACAATAACTTTCCAGTCCCTCTGGATATCAGATAAATAGGTTTATTATTACTTCTGTTCTATATAAAGATAGGACTATCAAGGTGAAGGATTGCAGGCCCACTTATGTGCAAGATGTTATGCTGTCCCCCCTAAAAAAATGAGAGACTTCTTGAAAAGATACCCTGAACAGAAACCCAAATAGGAGCTAGGAAAACTACCATATCCCAAAATGTAATGAGTAGCTGAATGAAAAGTCTGGCGTCGCACTTTAAACAAATACCCTACATGCCTGAAAAAATGCAGCAGCATAACTTCCAGTCATCTTTCTCTCCTTTCTTATACCAAAGCCTGTACAATAGTGTACCTAGTCACATTAGGCTGAACTAATGGCATATTATATGTCATGACTAAGGTAAAATAATTAGTTTCTTATCCTGAATTTCATCAGAGGATAATATGAAGGCGTGTTATTTTTCATTATACAGGTGGAGAGGATTCAATTACCGTTTCAAGCCACTGGACTCAGTTCAAATTGAACGGGAGCGACATGACAAGGTATCTAGTTCAAAGAAGAAGAAAGTATATCTTTTGGTTTTTCAGTCTGATACCCAGTATAAAATAAAATCTGTTACGTTCATTGGTGTTGTCATTTCAGGAACGAACATTGGAAGAGCACAAGAAGTTGGTGGAAAATATTATGAAGCGTGACAAACGTCGACGTAAAAGGATAGAGGCTGCTGGCATTGATTATGAATGCCCTGAGATTGTGAGCTTTTTGCCTTTATCAATCTGTGGTTGCTTAGTTGTTTTTATTAAAATTGAAAGTTCACGTCTTGAATTTTGCATTCATGTTATGTGTAATTGCTGTTGCAGGTGGGTAACATCCAGCCTGCTCCAAAGAAAATAAAGTTTGAAGACTGAATAGGTAACCTGTCTTGTCTTCTTTAAAAGTAGGGGAATACACCTCGGTATATGTTGGCCTTGTACCAGATATATGCATGCTATTATCTGATGTTCGTCTGGATGTAGTTTTGCTATACTAATCATGAAAATAGATGATTTTGCTGAATATCTCAGTTAATAGAGAGAACATTGAACTGAGGTGGTTTTGTTTCTTTCCTTAGATGTGTTAAGAAGAAGACTGCTGATCTACTATGTCATGCGGGTTGACGAGAGATTGCTGTTTTAGGATTTAAAGTATTAGTAATGAACTATCATCTTTGCAAGGGCAAATACCTCAATTTTGAAACTTCCTTAACCTTTTAGTCTCAACAATATTTGTAGAAGCATTATCCATTTCATATATTCACGAGCTTTTGTTGCCCTTGATCTTCTTAAATTAGGGATGTGTAAAATAATCAAAAAAAAACTGAATTGAATCATAAATTGAACACTTAAAATAACCGGTTTTAAAGAACTAGTTCATGAACCGAATCAGTTTTTAAAACCAGTTCAAGAATCGAACCGTTTGCAAACCGAATAGAAATGATTTTTATTACTTTATTTCTTTACATTTTTTTTTTCTTTCTAGAATAGGGTCAACTTAAACCAGTTCCGAACTAAATCGTTTCTGAACTGAACCAAATTGGTTTTTAACTGAATCATTTAAACCAATTCGGTTCGGTTTTTAAAAACTTTGATTCAATTCGACTCATGCACGCGTCTGTCTCAAACCCTAGCTGTTATACACATGTATATCTGTTATCCCAATCTCAGTAGTTAATTTTTCAATTTTCAGTCATCTATTATTACTTTCTATTTATCTTTTCAATGGGATACTCTTTACTTTATATGGCGAAATTACCTCTTTTTATAACCGCAAAGTGTGGCTTACGAACTCAACCACGTATGTTGATTTGTAATGTATGATTTCAAAATACATCAAAAGTATATTGTGAGGTCTAGTTGACGTACCGGGAATAGTCACGCACTCAGAGTGAAGGGAAGTCTAGTGATCGTGTTTCTTTCAGTGTGGGGGGAGAAAAAACAACACAGAAGTGAAGTGAGAATTTCTTTCGTTGTTCTAGGGAAATTTTAAAATACCAATGGTTTAAGTAGTCAAACATAACCAAGATATATAGTCTTAATTTGACAAAAGAGACGTTACGTCCACAAAATGGTTTTCGTTCGATATTTTCAAGCTAACGCGAGTTCGTTTTAACCATCAATTTCAAATTTATGCTATAATTCCTAGTAGATGTTATAAATGATTTTTCCGTAATTAATTTAAAGAGTTTGTAATTGGATCCTGTAAATTTGATTTTAAAAACACTATCATGATTGCATTTTGTGAAATTAATGTGGATCCTCTAAACCAATGCGACTTTTAAGGTTGCTCCTAGTCTGGACTCAATTTGAGTTGGGTGTATTTTCTCTGGGTCAAAGACACAGCTTAAAAATTAGCTTCATTAATCCTTTTTTGATTCGGTTCATTATAGTATGCAGGCAATTGCAATCAGTTTATTATTTTGAACTTGGGAAACAAATATATTTGCCTAATAAAGCACTTTGAAAACGATATAGTAGATACTGTTTGCTAGTATGCAACATTGCTACATTCCTTTCAAAACGATAGGTAATATATAATGATTACCACACCTTGAATATTTTTAACAATAAAGAATTGGAGTGAAAATTTCAATAAGGACAAAAAATTAAGAGAAAAGTATTTGTCCTTTTAAATGACACAATTTATATCATTTCACTCTCATAAAGAGGTGAGATTCACACGTTTATATTTTTTTGTCCATTCTCTCTCCTCCTTTATCTATCTCTTTCTCTCAATTAAAATGACACAACTTTACGTCCTTTAAAATTATACACATTTTTCCCAAAAATTAAATATTAAAAAGATGTTGGGCTAAAACTAAATAAAATAAGGGACAGTACTTTAATATCACAAAACTTAACACACCAGGTATTTTTTATATTTATTTTAGTACAGATACACTAGGTATTTTTAGGTCGTGCACCAGTGGACCAGTTCCTTGGTGGTCTACTTTATGCAGCTGCAACATGTATACAATGTTGTGGTAGAAAATCTTTAAATAATTGAATTAGCATAACGTTTCTAAAAGTAATATTATTAATGGATTCATTTAACCTAATTAATTCTTATGTTGCATGAATAATGATTTGCTATCTAAGGTGATGACACTTACAGAGTTAACTTTCAAGAAGACGTAAAGGGCTAGTCTTTTAAAAAATAGGGAAAACTTCGAAAAAAAAAATTATAAGTTTTCTCATAATCACTTACCCTTTCCTCAAAGATTTTAATCATTTACCCTCTACTTAAAAGTTGCTTTATCATTTACCTCTCTAACTTGATTTTCCATCTAAAATTGTAGTTAACAGTTGATCTGGAATAATAATAAAGACAAGACTCAAATTAAAAGTCATCATCACTAAGAAAGATGACAGTCAACAAAGGCCGCTACCACTTCTTTATCTCCTAAATCTTATCTCAGCAAAGCTCCTCAATATTAAAGGTCATATGACAGCAAGTTACTTTTTCCATAAACTTCACAGCCAAGAAACTTCAGCCACCCACAAAAACCAATAAGGAGGAATCTTTGCCTTCACCATGAAGAAAGACATCTCCCAAGTTGGTCATATCTCCATTATATATACATATGTGTTAACTCAATGTACACATCTTCTTCTACACAATAAAAACCTGATTGAACCAAATCTGACTTGAGTGTCGGAGTGTCTTGCAGGTACATCCCCACCTTGTTCCATTGAAGATCCATGAGTTAAAGTTACTCCAACTGCAAGATGCTATGACACAAAACAGTTCCAGGCCATTTGTGTAGAGGAAGATCATATAATTACCCCAGTTGTAAAACTGCTTCTGATTAGCAGTGTTAATTATTTTTTATAAAATACCAAAACTAACCTTTAAAAAAAAGCATCAGTTGATCTTCTTGATTTTCAGACTTGCTTCCATCACGTGAATGAAACCATTTTGAGATTAGCTCACTTCATCCAACTTGATTTTCATATAAAGATTCATTACAATTGGGGATTCATTACAATTTGGGGGGGGGAGCCACTTTTGGTTTGGAGTCCTTTCAATAACACATGTTCCTTTTGAATGCACAACAGTCAACAACACATAATTCTCTGTCACAACATTATTATAAATTGCTGATCCATTACAACAATGAAAATAAAAAGGTTCGGTTGTAAAACATATTGTATATATAGACATGTAATTTATGACAAAGTTGAAAAATCAAGGTTCAAAATTACATTAAAATGAAAATAGGGACTTTGAGATGGACTTGTGTTGAATTTGAGCTTCACATGATTATTCCATGCTCCTCTTTTTTTGTCTTCTTTTCTTTCTTTCTATCAAGCTTAGTTAATAATGTAGTTGGGTACCCATTACTCTTTAGACTCCATAGTCTTTTGGCTCTTTGTGGATTCTGCTTTTACTTTATGGTAGCTTAGCTGTAAATAAGAACCGTTTTACTTTTGCCTTTCATTTTGACGAAGGTAGCTCTTATGAAAAGGGTTTTCAGATCTCCAATAAAAGACTGTGACAAAGTCAAGAAGATCAACTAACGCTTTTTTTTAAAAGGCTAGTTTTGTTATTTTATAAAAATAATATTTTTATGAAAATAAAATAAAGCAACTTTAACTAAGGCGGTAAAGGATTAAATTTTTTGGAAATGAGGTAAGAGATTATGAGAAAATGAGGTAAGAGATTATGAGAAAACTTATAAGAGAGTTTTTGAAGTTTTTCATTAAAAATATCATGTTAATTTAATAACTTAAATAGCTAGGAGAGAAGTTAATTAAAGAACGGAATTGAAAATAAAAAAGAAAAGAAATTAAGGACAAATATATATATATTTTGCTAAAATAATTTTATTCAAAACTGTAATAGAAAAATACTCAAAGTAACTAAGATTGAGTCAGAAAATTATATTTAAAAAGATAATAAACATTTTTATGTTTTTTAATCTTAAGAAAAATAAATATAATAATTTTTATGTATAAAATTTGAAAAGTAGATCTAAATATTATTACAAATATATATATATATATATATATATATATATATATATATATATATATATATATATATATACACACATACATACATGCATACATACATACAAAATTGTCATATAATTATTAAACATTAAATTTGAATTTTTCTATTGTATTTTATAAGATTATAAATATATTCTTATTTATTTTGATAAAAAATTAAACTAATTTATTTTTTAAATTTTGATTATAATTTTGTTTTAAATATAAGTTATTAAATATTTATTTTCTGAGTAAAAAATTTATTATTGTAAATAAAATTAGAAAACCCGTGCATTAACTTGATTGGTTTAAGCTAAATGAACTTTCGTATCTCTAATCATGATTTTTTATATGCATTAATTTCATATTCTAGCTAGATTCATTTATGCTTTAAAGAATTTAGTAATTATCGTTAAATTGTTATATGAATAATTGCTTATATTTCCTTGTCAAAAACCTTCTAGTAGTGGCTTGAGTTGTTCAAAATTTTATTTGAAGTTAGAGATACCTTAATATTAATTACGGGATTTAGAGATATAAACTTTGAAAATTAGCTTAGAAAAGCCATACACCAGAAACACATCACTCCTATCATATATAGTTTCCAAATTCCAATGATTCAAAAAAGAGGTCAAATTAATAAAACTTATCTTAATTGTCCTTCAAATACCGAAAGAGCTTGACATTAATATTTTACTAACGCAGGTACTCATGAAGGAGTCAAGGTTGCTTCATCTTGATGAATTAAAGGACCGATTTTTTGGTTTGTGGTCCTTCAAAGGCTTTAATGCCCAACTATGTTTGCTGACAGGTGGAAGTCTCTCTCCATATGTAAATTAAGCTGATTGATTTGATATTTAATCTCCGGATGTAACGATAATTATTTAATTGCGCATTTTATGAAGAAAAAATACGGGCAACTGGTTGACAATGTAAACTCACATAAGATAGAAAGTAAAGGTACTCCACTTAGTTTAAATAAACGACACTTAACCCCCCAAGAGTAGCTCAGTTGGCAGCTGAGCTCTCGAGAGATTGCTTAGTGCAGGGATCAAATCTGCCTCAAGCAGTTTCTTGGAAAATCTTTGGGGGTCAGGAAATAAGCTAAAAATCTTCTGTTGGAGGATTAGTTTCTCCTGGCCAAAAATCTTCGATTGGAGGATTAGTCTCGTCCTTTCTCCGGTTGTGAAACTTAGAGCACCCACCCTCACAATGAGGGGCTAGTCCAAACGTGCCGTACCACCATACACTCCAATATATTAATATAGCATCCATGATTTGGGATGTGAGAAACCATATAAATGCTTGCGTTTCCTTTAACTACATTAAAAATCAAAATAAAAAATGTCAAAAAAAAGCAACTCATGCCAATTGGGCTGCTTGCCTCCTAATTAAGTCTGCTTTAGATTTAGTGCATATCTACTAGCAACTTATTTTTAAAATATAATCTTTTTAAGATACTTTTTCTTTTTTTTCTTCAAAGTAAGTTACTCTAAATGTGCAATTCTGATATTGAAATAAGTTGTTTTTATTATAATTGTAAACTGAGACAGCTTTCTGCATGGATAATGATTTTTATTTTTTTTTTGAAAAATATTACATCGGTTCATCACTTCGCGACTAGTCCGATTCGGGACGGGTCCATGATTAAGGCTTTAAACCCTCCCAAAAATGGTATGGTATGGATAATGATTTTTCAAAACATATCAATACATTAATTAGAAATACTTAAAAGGACCAAAGGATCTGCGAGGAAGACCTCTGCAATTGAGAATCAGAGAATATTGATGGACGAGTTACGACAAAGCGTTTTTCATAATTAAATGCTTGGATGATACTTTTTTTTTGGAAATAATGATGATACCAAAACAACCCACCTTATGGAGATTGATTGATTGCACAATTTTCCAACTTTAAATCCCACTTGGAGATATTGTTATTAAGTAGCATGCGCCATAAACGGGTAAATTTTTTTTTAATTAGAGTATGGAAGTAGGAGAGTTAAACCCACTTTCTTCATAGCTTTCAACAGTGCCATTTGTTTTTATTGATGCGCACTTTTCATTACTTAATTATCATGAAGTTAATTTTCTAAAAAATTATTGTACGTTACGTATGTATTTAAGGTTTTCAATATCGAATGATGGACATGTTTTAATCAATAAATTAAAGAATAAAAAATATAAATGGTTGGACGCCTATACGCTTGTAGTTAAAGTAGCACATTTTTGTTAACCAAAAAAAAAAAAAAAAAAAAGTAGCACATTTTTTCTTTTTATACATAAAATATTTAGATAAGGAGAAGGTTCTACCAAATGTGCAAAAACATCAATTTCCATTCCCACCTACAATTTTCATACTTTAAATTCCACTTGGAGATATTGTTATTAAGTAGCATGCGCCGTAAACGGGTAATTTTTTTTAATTAGAGTATGGAAGGAGGAGAGTTAAACCCACTTTTTTCATAGCTTTTTTTTTTATGCCATTTTTTTTTATTGATGTGCACTTTTCATTACTTAATTATCCTGACGTTAATTTTCTAAAAAATTATTGTACGTTACGTATGTATTTAAGGTTTTCAATATCGAATGATGGACATGTTTTAATCAATAAATTAAAGAATAAAAAATATAAATGGCTGGACGCCTATACGCTTGTAGTTAAAGTAGCACATTCTGGATTACCAAAAAAAAAAAAAAAAAAGTAGTACATTCTTTTTTATACATATTAGGAGAAGGTTCTACCAAATGTGCAAAAACATCAATTTCCATTCCCACCTGCATATTCTTCCACTGCTGTGAGCCTGACAGGATTAACTTCCAAGATTAGCACATCATAAACTCCTTCACCATAGATAGCAAATATATTTTGATTTTGGAAAATAAAAAGTTGAAGTGGGATTAGACATTGGTATTCCATCAAGGTCAAAGAAGACCTCTCAAATTATTTAAGATTTCTGAGCTAGATTACATATCACCCATCAACAAAGTTCTCACACCGGCCAAATCTTTAATCAACTATGCCCACCTGTGTTGGCAGATAGCAGATATATTGTAACCAACATGTTTGAGATATAATATTGAGGAGTACCGCTTGAAGGAAATGCGTTTATAAGATAATATAACCAATAAAACTTTATACAATTGCACCAAAAAAAATAAACCTCTTTGACACAAAATAGATAAATTAAAATTCAATCCTTATCCACATCTGGTATTATGTAGTACACTAGGTTCCACTAGATTTAAGAGAGATTCCACATTCAATTATTATTTTTCACGTTATAAAAAATACCACCATCTATTTTTTATTAGGTCTCACTAGATATAAGAAAATTCCCAGATTCAATCATGACTTTTTTCAACATTATAAAAATTTCGGTCATTCATTTTTTTTTTTAACATTATAAAAATCTCACTAGATATAAGTATCACTAGTTTTAAGGTTTTAAGGGAGATCCTATCGTAAGGTAGGACATACGAGTGTTCCACCTAGCCCAATAAGAGTTAGAAAAAAATGAAAAAGAAAAAAAAGGCGAGGGAGGTTAAGGGAATTGAAATTGACCATCTTTCTCTCCGGCACACATATGTACAAAATCACAAAACAGAAGACTATAAACCACATATATATCCAAAGGTTTCGATTTTCTGAGAAAATTTTCTCATGTTATATACACATCTCATGTGGGATTTATATCTATTAAAAAAATAAAAAAACAAAAGAAAATATTACACGAGAATTAAAGGGTCACAAGTAGAAAAAAACAACTCTCCTACGACATGAGAAAATATTTTCTCATACATCCAATTCCACTTATTTATTTACCCATCCAATTTATCTTCATTGAAATATATGTACTATGAATGTCTATTTACATAAAGTATTTCAATTCAACCCAATGCTTACATTACATGCAATTCTGCATTTGACAAGTAATTTTCATTTGAAAATGACGTAGCAACAAATCACTCATCACGGGGACTGCGTGGCCTACCAAACCCTCCTTATTAAACACCGTGGAGCCGGCGTGGTACCACTTCCAACACTCACAAAACTCGCTAACAAACAACCCACACAATGAGTGAGAAAGTGTCCGCACTCTGAAATATTACTATAATTTATAATTATAACCATACACCACCACTTGTATACAAATAAATTCGGACGTGTCGTGTACGATACTTTCCGACATTCCGACACTTCTAGACATTCTAACATATATTATAGAAATTAAAAAAAAAGTTCAAAAATTATGTTGCGTTGAATTTTTAGTTTCTACTATTTTTTTTTTTTGGTGAAATAGTTTCAACTAGTAGATTCTTGAATTTCGATTACAATTTTATTGAGTTTAATATAAATATTTAGGATATTTTATGTTTCTTTACAAAATTGATGAATATTATAAGTTTAGTTTCATTTTTTTTGTTAAATTATTGAATATTAAATATAACATACACTACATAAATTAGAAATATTATTTAATATCAAAACATGTCCTAACACCTCAAAATCTAACATTTTTTAGAATTAACGTATTGGGTGTCGTGTCGTATCGTGTCACGTGTCCCGTGTCAGTATCGGTGCTACATAACCACTTGTCACATTAAAATTAAAAATATCATTAAACTAATTTATCTTTAAAAATATGTAAGTACCACTAATCAGGTGTATCAACGGGTAAAGAATTTGGTAAAGAGTTATTTTAGCTTAACCAATTATCGTAAGAATTTTATCAATTCACGTTATACTACGGGTTTAAATTGGACTACCGAAGTAATTTATGAATATGGATAATATTAAAAAAAGAGTTTATCATCTATGATTTAACATGATCAGAAAAATTTCCTACACTCACAACAATTTGTGGGGCCCATAGCAAAAAAAAGATTCTGGCACGTAAAATGAATCTCTATAACCTAACACAAACACTCTTCCTACAACATAACTCTTATAAAATTCTTAAAAAAAAATTTGTAAGTATTTTTTATTAAGCAATGGCACGAAATGTAAATAAAAGTGGAATGGGAGGGCAAAGTATTACTGGGTAACGGATAACGACGAGTCTCTGGGTCCGCACTCTATTCATTAGGTCTCTCATAAAGTCGTCGCAGATGAAACAACACAACACAATATGTGATATTCATTTGATAGCATCTTTAGGACAATGGAAACCTTGATCTTGTAGCATAGAAAATCTTAAACTAGTGAAGAATCCAAAAAAAAAAAAAAAAACCTTAAACTAATTCCTTGTTAATGAGGTTCTTCTTAGACTTTGTTTCTTGCTGCGGCTGCGCCGTAGACCCCACGAACCCCCTCGTTCCTCCGCCGCCTTCTGAGGCTCTCCGCAGCAAGAAGCGGGACGCGCCTCATTGGAGGCCCTCGCTCGGATCCATTTCCGAGGATAACGCGCCGCCCCAGAGAGAGAGGGACACGGTGGCGTCCGGCGGTGACGTCAAGAGGAGGAGCAATACCCGCGCCGTGGCTGCTGCAACTGCTAAGGCTCATTACCGTTATTCTAGCGTCGATTACGATTACAGTTACGGGTGAGTAAAAATTAAAAGCCCCTACTTAGTTAATTATTCTCATCTATTTGCAATTCAAGGCTTCAGGTAGAATAGACGATAAAACGATGTGATTTATTAAGCCGAGTTAGATTAATGGCGAGGGATTTACCTAATTTATATATATATATATATATATATATATATATATATATATATATATATATATATATATATATATATATATCGTTAGATCGATTATATTGATCCAATTGTTATATTTATTTTCATCTTTATATGATCGTGATTTCTAAATTTAATATTTTATATTTATTTTCACCTTTGTATGATCATGATTTCCCATATTTAATTCTTTCACTTTAAACTTGTGAAATCATGACCATATAAAGATATAAATAAATATAACCGTTGGATCAATATAATCGATCTAATGATAAGATTGATTGGTAGTAATATGATAATAACACAACTTAATTGTTACAATATCCTTTCTTATATATATATATATATATATATATATATGAGGCAAGTTAAATTTACAAATTTTTTTCTTTATAAATTCTTACAATTTACATTATATTCTTCCGGAAGAATACAAATTTTTGCAAATTACACTATATTCTCTATGTAATTTATAAAAAAATTCCAAAAAAATTATAAACGGATCCTGTTCATATATATATATATATATATATATATATATATATATATATATATATATGAAAAAAATTATATTTATAATTTTTTTATTTATAGTAATACATTTTTTGAATAGAATATTGTCGAGTCACACGTATTATGATTTTTTTTTTTTTAAAAATTCGATATAACTCTATTTATAAAATATTTACTTAACGTTCGTTTAAACGAAAAAGGATTTTTTTTTTAACGTGATTTTTGTCTGATACTGTAGAGATTAGATTAGATTGCTTCTAAGATTATCATTGCGGAATTTCATGTCGCACGGACATCATTGGATAAGTAGCTCTTATCCATAATATGTAAAGCGTAATCGATGGATATCACCATTCATTCATATGATGGGTTTGCTTTTACATCGTAATTTACAAGTAGTATTATTTAGTCAATACCAACTAGTCAATTTCTTATGTAATTTTTCTTCAAATTATACGGATTTTTATTTTATTTTTATTTTTCAAAAAAGGCGCATAAAGTTTAGATTTTAGAGTGTGAACATCCTTTAACTGTTGTAATTTGTAAGACTAAGGTTTTACTTTTCAAGTAGGCAGAGCACGTATCTCAAACTAAAAAGATAAATATTTAATAAAAAATAGAAGATAAATGGGGTAGAAAAGGGAATGATTCCTTCAAATTATTTATAAGAAAATTGGACCTGCGTGATTTCACAGAAAATTTGATAAATTTGTGAAGTATCTAGTTCATTCAATTCATAAGACTGAATCAATAAAAATTTAATGTAAAAATAACTGAATCAATGCAAAATTGATGGAGAATTTATTGAACTGATATGGAGTAATTTTTTTTAAGGGATTATTTAGACGATATAATTTTAAATACTGTATCATGCTTTGGCTCATTTTTAAATAATTTTTAATGTTACGATTTTATTTTATTTTTGGTGGTCTAAGACTCTAATGTTATGATCTTATTTGTGTAAGTTGCAGGCGAGTCGCCATGTCCACGCTTGTGCCTACATTTTCTCCGACGCCATTCATGTTCTGAATATTACAGTTGCATTTATAGAAAAAAAAAATGTTGACATATTGATACATGGTTTGGGATAAAATAAACAAATTATAAAGGTTTATTATGGGGTGGCTGTTGTGAATGAAAGTAGCCTTCTATGGCAATGTCGTTCTTTATAGAGGAAGGTTATAGTTACAACCTTTTTTTTTACAACTTCTTACAACCATATCTTATCACCGTTAATTTCCGCCAATCAATGGTTATCATTTTAACAAATTAAACTCATTAATTAATTATTAATTCACAATAAATGATAACCGTTGATTGGTGAAAATTAACGGTATTAAGATATGGTTGTAAGAAGTTGTAAAAAAAAGGTTGTAACTATAACCTTCCTCTTCTTTATATATTATTTATTCTCTTCCTTTTATACAAATGTAATTAAAAGTGCCAAGCCCCGAATTTTCCTGACCTTGATTTTTATTTCCACGATGAGACAATTTCGGTAATTTTTTGTTTTTTTTTGGAAATAATTCGGTATTTGTTGGGCAAACAAAGCTGGCCAAATCTTGCTTCACCTAAAAAAAGTAAAATTAAATTCTTATTCGCAACATATCAGTAAAATTAAAATAAAACTGTTTTTGAGTGAAAAGTTTTTATATAGCTCGTAATTTTTCTCTTTTTGTGAGGCTCTCAAACTTGTAAATTTTAACTTTACAAAAAAACTTCTTCAATAAGATGAACATATTCATTCTCTGTTCTTAATGCAATAGTTTTCATAATCAATGGCTTGAATTGCTTGGTGCATCAGTGGACCTCTTTTGAGAGGACCACCTTAAAAAGAAACAGTCCAAATTTAAATTAACTACACTCTATGAAGTGATAGGCGTTTGAAAATTGCACGTTGAATATATTAAGAAAGTTGTAGCTTATGCCATGACTTCGTTAATGTAACAAAATAAATCCTAATGTCAATAGCGGCTGGTTAGGACTACAGGATACGTTCTAGTCTTCTCATATAAGACTTGAGTGATATAGTTAAATAAAATTACACTAAGTCGCTTAGGAATCAAACGACTTCAAAAAAACAAATATCAACAACACTTTTATCCCAAATTAATTGAGGTCGGTAGTAGATGAACCCAAATAAAAGATACAAAAAGATTGAAAAAAGAAACATAAAAGTAAAAATAAAAATAAATAAATAGAATAATATATATATATATATATATATATATATAAAAGTAAAAAAGAAAGGGAAAAGAAGAAGAGGGGGAAACGAAGGGGAAAAGGACTAAAAAGAAAGGGATCATCTAGAACATAGGAATAACAACGGGTCTAACCCTCCATCATGCTTATAGCTTTTTTCCATTCCGTCCTAAGGCATATCGTCCACCAATCTATATCTCACTCCATTAAATATTGTTTTATTACATTCCCCCAAGTAAGTTTTGGTATACCTCCACCTCTTTTTGTGTTAAGCTCTTGGTAACAAACTCCTGTTCTTACGGGAGCATCCAGGGGCCTTCTCATTACGTGCCCAAACCACCTCAATCTATGTTCTCTCATCTTCTCAGCCACCGGTAGTACTCCTACCTTTCGTCGAATATCTTCATTTCTTATCTTATCCATCCTCGTATAACCACACATCCACCTTAACATCCTCATCTCTGCTACTCCCATTTTATGCTCATGTTGCCTATGTGCTGGCCAACATTCAGCTCCATATAGCATTGCAGGTCTTACTGCTGTTTCATAGAATTTTCCTTTTAATTTAAGGGGAATTTTGCGATCAAACAAAAACCCATATGCATTGTGCCATTTCATCCACCGTGCTCTGATTCTATGATTTACATCCCAATCAATCTCTCCACCTTTTTGCAAAATGGAGCCCATATATTTAAAAGCGTCTTTCTTGGATACCTCTTGATCACTTAGATGCACGGGATCTTGGTCTATATCTCTTACCAGAGAAAACTCACACTTCAGATACTCAGTCTTGCTTCGACTTAATGTGAATCCTTTAGATTCCAATGTGCTTATCCACAATTCAAGTTTTCTATTAACACCATCCTTGCTCTCATCAATAAGCACAATATCGTTTACAAAAAGCATACACCATGGCACTTCCTCTTAAATATCTTTTGTTAGTTCATCCATAACTAAGGCAAAAAGATAAGGACTTAGAGCCGACCCTTGGTGTACACCTACCGTGATAGGGAAATAACTTGATGTTTCGTTACAAGCTTTCACACATGTAGTAGCCCCATCATATATATCCTTGATTGCCTTTACATAATTTGATGGTACCTTTTTCTTCTCCAGAACCCACCATAAAACTTTCCTTGGAACCCTATTATATGCTTTTCTCAAGGTCTATGAACACAATATGTAAGTCCTTCTTCTTTTATCGATATCTTTCCATTAGTTGCCGCATCAAGAAAATGGCTTCCATGGTACATCTTCCTGACATAAATCCAAATTGATTTACAGAAACCTTGGTATCTCTCCTCAAGCTATGCTCAATAACCCTCTCCCACAACTTCATAGTATGGCTCATTAGCTTAATGCCTCTATAGTTTGAATAATTCTGTATATCTCCCTTGTTTTTGTAGATAGGCACAATCATACTTTTCCTCCATGCATCAGGCATCTTATTTGTCTGGAGAATCTTATTGAAAAGATTGGTCAACCATTTTATTGCCACATCCCCCAGGCCTCTCCACACTTCAATAGGGACACCATAAGGTCCCAAGGCTCTATTAGTCTTCATCCTCTTTAAAACCTTCTTAACTTCATGTGTATTAATTTTGCACACAAATCTTCTATTCAAATCATCATAAGCGTCTTCCAAGTCCACCTCGCTTATATCTTTATCCCCATTAAACAGCTTGTTGAAGTAGTTCATCCATCTTTCATTTACGTCTTCATATCTCGCCAAAAGTCTTTGATTTTCATCCTTAATGCATCTAACTTGGGTGAGGTCTTTACTTTTCTTATCCCTTATTTTTGCAAGTTTATATATACCTTTTTCAACATCCTTTCTCCCAAGATTTTATACAAATCAGTGGAATCCTTTCCTCTAGCTTCTCGCACTGCTTTCTTTGCATTTTTTTCTCGCCAATCTGAACTTTTGCAAGTTCTCTTCACTGGGATTTTTATGCAAAGATCTAAAGCACTCCTTCTTATATTTAATTTCCTCTTGCACCTCTCTATTCCACCACCATGTTTCATTGGTAGTAAATCCATTTCCTTTGCTTTCTCCCAACACCCTCCTTCCCATATTTTGAATACGCTTAGCCATCTCATTCCATATTATATTTGCTCCTCCATCAAACTCCCAAGGTCCTTCGTGCAACATTCTTTCATTGAACTCTATTTCTCTTTTCCCTCCTTAAGCTTCCACCACCTTATCCTTGGGTTCTGAGCCCTCTTCCTCATTGTAAGTACTTTGTTAAACCGAACCTCCAAGACTATACCAGCTTATGTTGCGTAGCGACACACTCTCCAGGGTAGACCTTACACTCGACACAAGAAGTTCTATCTTCTCTTCTAGCCAGAAAGAAATCAATCTGACTACGATTTAGGCCACTATGATATGTGATTAGATGTGACTCTCTTTTTCGAAAAAAAATGTTCACTAGCATCAAATCGTAGGCTAGTGCAACATTCAAGATACCTTCTCCAGTCTCGTTTCTCGTCCCATAGCAAAAACCTCCATGAATTGTCACAACCTCCATTGCTTTTATCCTAAGAAAAGATCTCCTCCTAAGAAAATCTTCTCCTCTCGAGGTATTCCCCTCAAAACCTCCTCCAAGACTTCCCAAAATCGGCTTTTATCAATTGGTTGCAACCCAACTTGGGGTGCATACACATTGAGGATATTTAGGATTAAGTCACCCACTACAAGCTTAACCAGAATAATCCTGTCTCCTTTCCTTTTGACGTCCACAACTTTATCTCTGAAACTTTCATCGATCATAATTCCAACACCATTTCGACTTTTGTTAATACATGTGTACCATAACTTGAAACCAGTTACATCCACTTCCTTGGCCTTTTCTCCAGCCCACTTAGTTTCTTACAAACAAACAATATTCACTTTCCTTCTGGCAAAAACATTTGCTAACTCCCTCAATTTACCCGTTAAGGTTCTTATGTTCCAGCTTCCCAATCGGATCCTTAACCCATGGGCTGTGTTTGCCCGCCACGCTCGCCCATATGCGTGTTGGGACCCTAACATATTTTTCACCAAATCCGGGTGAAGACCTGGCGCCTTGCCTTGGGGCATGGACCCTGGCACATTTTTCACTACACCCCGGGCCCGATGTAGTGCCTTGCCTTGTGGCAAGGACCCTAGCCCATTTTTCGCTACACCCGTTGCTATGAAGGGTACGCCCCAATGAAAAATCATATGGGTTCATCGCATAAAAATATAGCTATTTTTTTTACTTCAAAAAACAATATTAAAAAAACTAAACCTACATATAATTTGTGTTTAGTGTCTACGGATTACAAAAAACAAGAAAAAAAACTCAATTACCTAAGAAAAGCCCAATAATTACTTACAATTTATACCACTTTGAAAAATAAATTTAAAGTTACTTCATTGTAACAGCCCGTGTTAACCCGGATTGTTAACATACTATCGTATTAAGCCACGCTTAATTAAATTGCGGAATAACTTTTTCTTTAATTCAATTATGACGTCATTACCTTAGCCAACTTGATTACTTAATCAATTTCATAAAATACTGCCTGTATGTAAATTGCAAGACAACTAACTGGAATACCTCATAAATAAATATTACGTGAGTATCTAAAGCCACAGGACTACAACACGTAGCCTGGGTCAAAATCCTGATACTTTAATTACAACAGCAATTTAAAAGACAATAATCAAATCATGTGGCATGGACAAACCCCATGCTCACCAAATAAGGCAACAATGCCCAATCAACAGTCTCAACATAATAATATAAATAAAACGGAAAACATAACAGCAGTCAGCATATCATCATATCAACTCAGCTCGGGCCTCCTGCCGCCTGAGAACCCAGGATATCCGGATATCAGAAGGGACATATCCGGATATGCCATATCCGGATATCACACTGGACATATCCGGATATGCCATATCCGGATACCCAGGTCCCATATCCGGATATCAATATCCGGATACCATATCCGGATATCGATATCCGGATATCTGTTCGATAAATATCCGGATATCTCACGACAGAATGCAGTTTCTGCATTTCGTGGATATCCAGTCCAAAGATCTCACTTTTAACACATGTACACGTTAAAGGATCCATTTTTAAGCATATACAAGTTCACTTAGGTTTTGGTTACATCATTTTAACCTTTTACATGCCAAGACATCACCTTTAAGCATTAAAAATTAAGATCAAAGGTGTAGGAAACTTACCAAAGCTCAAAACAGAGCAAGGTGTGCTCTTGGAGCTCTCCCAAGACACTTCAAACTCAGCCTAAGTAGGAGCACGAAAATGACAACACAAAGGTGGGTTCTTGCACCACAAGATGGCTCCTTGGCACCACCAATGCCAAGCCAAAGGTTCAAACCACTCAAGTCACCAACACAGCCCTCAAACCTCACACACACAGCAGTTGACACTGCCCAAGAACACTCCTCTCACTCCCACAAGGATGCTCACAAGTGTATAGGAAGGAAGTAGGAGGAGAAACCAAGCCAAAGGTGAAGACTTGATCCTCAAGGGTTGAGGGAAAGGGATGGAACAGTAACCACTCTCCTTCAGCCACCAAACTCACGTTCAAAATGGTATGCCTAGGGTTGTGTGCCTTAGTGTGTCTATTTATAGGCACATGACCACTTAACGCGCAGTATTAGCCTTAATAGCAAAGTAAAAAATCTTGATCCCAAACTTTGGAATCTAGACCTACGCATTTTTCTAAGATTTTTCATATTTTTATTTTATTTTTCGGAGCACCTTTCCGGTACGCGCTTTTCCATAGCCAGTATCAGTTCTGGCATCAGATTACGTTATTTTGACTTGAAACTTGTTTTACAAGTCCTACATAATATTCTAGTAATTATCATGCATTCGTTATAATTTTCCGGGATACTTTTCCGGTACGCATTTATACCGAGTAGCAGAACCGGTATCTGCGCTTTTCTTCCGAAAAGCGACTTTCAGCATTTTACTCACTCAATATAATTATTTAAGCCTATTAATAATTATTAAGGTCAATTATGTAATCCTTTCCTAATTATCATAATTAATTTACTAATTACCTTAATTAACGGTGCGAGTTCTTACATTCACCCCACCTTTTTAAGGATTTTGTCCTCAAAATCAGAAACATACCTGTCTCAAAAGTCGGGATACTGTCGGAGAAGCTCATCCTCTCGCTCCCACGTGCATTCCTCAGGACTACGCCCAGTCCACTGCACCTTGACCATCGGAATGACCTTGCTTCTAAGCTGTTTCTCGCCTCGATCGAGGATCTTGAGTGGTCCGACGGGAGTCTTTAGGTTCTCCCGAACCTCCACATCATCCGGTTGCACCACGTGCGAAGGGTCTGCTATGTACTTCCGAAGCTGAGACACGTGAAACACGTCGTGAATGTTGGCTAGGTTCGGAGGTAAGGCAAGTCGATAGGCAACTGGTCCTACTCTACCAAGGATCTGGTAGGGCCCAATGAACCGCGGGCTCAACTTCCTCACTCCGAGTGCCCGTCCAACACCGGTGACAGGTGAAAGTCTCACAAACACGTGCTCACCCTCACTGAACTCCAGTGGACGATGCTTGACATCATAGTAGCTTTTCTGGCGATTCTGTGCCTGCCTATGTAGCACCGATACGACACGCGACACGTGACACGACACGACACGACACTCCGACACGTCAATCTTAAAAAATTATGGATTTCGACACGTTGGGACACGTTTTAATATTAAATAATATTTTTAATTTATATAGTTTATATTTCATTTAATATTTAATAATTTAACAAAAAAATGAAACTAAATTAATAATACAAATCAACACGTTATAAAGATGGAAGCTTTAATAAAAAAAATAAAAACTGGGATGAGAGAGACATAATATCAGATAGAGAGATCAAATCATATTAGAGAGAGATCAGAGAGAATGAGATACAATAAGAGCGTAATAGGAATTGACAACAATGATGCTAAGATGCTCTCTTATCTACTTAAGGGGAAAAAAGACAAAAAAAATAAAATTGATATGATCATGTGGAAGCTTTATTAATATATTTTAATTTTTTTTAAAAAAAAAATTTTAAAAAAATTTAAAAAAATTTTAATTTTTTTTTAAATTTAAAAAAAAATTAAAAATTTAAAAAATTACGAAAATGCCATTTGACCGTGTCGGACACGGTCAAATTCACGTGTCGGAATGGTCAACGTGTCGGAAAAAGTCAACCGCGTGTCCGACACCGTGTCGGAGCGTGTCGGAGCGTGTCGCCGTGTCGGAGCGTGTCGGACCCGACTCTTCCTGTTTTTACAAGTGTCCGTGCTTCCTAGGTGCCTGCTTCAACTTTTCCCTGATCATCTGGATCTGCTGGGTAGTATCTTGGACAAAGTCCAAGCCAAAAAGCTCTTTATCTCCAACCTCAGACCAGCAAGTAGGAGTCCGACACCTCCTACCATACAACGCCTCATAGGGTGCCATGCCCAGACTAGCATGAAAACTGTTGTTGTACAAGAATTCTACCAACGGAAGGTACCTATCCCATGCTGAACCCTGCTCCAACGTGCAAGCTCTCAACATGTCCTCCAATGTCTGGATGGTCCGCTCAGTCTGTCCGTCAGTCTGAGGGTGATAGGCGGTACTCAATCTCAACTGCGTACCAAAAGCCTCCTGCAGCGCCTCCCAAAACCGAGATGTGAACTTCGGGTCCCTATCACTGATGATACTCTCGGGCACCCCGTGAAGCCTCACGATCTCACGGACATATAGTTTGGCCAACTGCTCTGTAGTGAAGCTCACCTTCACTGGAAGAAAATGGGCAGACTTGGTCAATCTGTCCACAATGACCCAGATAGAGTCACAACCAGCCTGAGTCTTAGGCAATCCCACCACGAAGTCCATGGAAATACTCTCCCACTTCCACTGTGGAATCACCAGAGGTTGAAGTTTACCAGACGGTTTCTGGTGCTCGATTTTCACTTTCTGACAAATAAGACATTTGGACACGTAGACCGCTATGTCCTTCTTCATGCCCGGCCACCAAAAATTCCTTTTTAAATCCTGATACATTTTCGTAGCACCAGGGTGGATAGTGAACCGGCCCTTATGAGCCTCTGCCATAACCTCTTCGGTCAGTGGCCCTCGAGGAATAACAATTCTCTTCTGGAACAGCAGCAATCCATCCTCAGTTCCAAGACACACCGTCCTGGTTCTTCACATAATCAAGGCACTCTCTTTGCACTTGCGCCTCTTTAATCTTTTCCATCAGCTCATTAATCACCTCTGCGGTTTCCATCTCAAGTAGTGCACCCCCAAACAAGGAGTTCACTCTCAAGTCTCTGAACTTTTCAATTACCTCGTAGTCGTTCATCATCAAGCTGGATAAGTTCACGGATTTCCGACTCAAAGCATCGGCTACCACATTGGCCTTGCCAGGATGGTACCTCAACTCAAAGTCGTAGTCCTTCAAGAACTCCATCCATCTTCGCTGTCTCATGTTCAACTCCTTCTGGTCAAACAGATACTTCAGGCTTTTGTAATCACTGAATACAGCAAACTTCATGCCAAACAGGTAATGCCTCCAAATCTTGAAAGCAAAAACAATGGCTGCCAACTCCAAGTCGTGAGTCGGGTAGTTCTCCTCATGAGGTTTCAACTGTCTTGAAGCATAGGCAACAGCTTTCCCTTTCTGCATCAACACACAGCCTAGCCCTTTACCAGAGGCATCGCAGTATAACTCAAACTGCTCCGCCGGATCAGGAAGGACTTACACAGGAGCAGTAGTCAGTCTCTCCTTTAACTCCTGGAAGCACTCCTCATACTCATGTGTCCACACGAATGGAGTCTCCTTTCGGGTAAGGCGAGTCATTGGTAGCACCATCTTGGAGAATCCCTCTATGAACCTCCTATAGTACCCTGCCAAACCTAGGAAGCTTCTCACTTCTGTAACTGTCTTGGGCCTCTCCCAATCCATCACGGCCTCAATCTTGTTAGGATCAACTGCAACTCCATTAGCAGAAATCACATGACCCAGAAATTTCACCGCCTTGAGCCAAAACTCACATTTTGACGGCTTAGCATATAGCTTTTTCTCTTTCAACACTTGCAAAACAATCTTCAAGTGCTCAGTATGCTCCTCCTCCGTCTTGGAGTAAATTAAGATGTCGTCAATGAAGACGATCACAAACTGATCCAGGTACGGCTGGAAGATCCTGTTCATGTAGTCCATGAACACTGCGGGTGCATTGGTGAGTCCAAACGGGATCACCAAGTACTCGTAGTGCCCGTACCTCGAGCGAAACGCGGTCTTTGGGATATCCTCCGGCTTTACCCGTATCCGATGGTAACCGGACCGGAGGTCAATCTTGGAATACACGCAAGCACCCCTGAGCTGATCCAGCAAATCATCAATGCGTGGAAGAGGATACTTGTTCTTGATTGTCACCTTGTTCAACTGTCTGTAGTCGGTGCACAACCGCATGGTCCCATCTTTCTTTTTTACAAAAATGACCGGTGCTCCCCAGGGAGACACACTCGGCCGAATGAAATCTTTCGCTGAAAGCTCCTCAATATGCTTCTTCAGCTCCGCCAACTCTGGTGGCGACATCTGGTATGGAGCCAATGAGATAGGCCCCACACCAGGCAATAAGTCAATGGAGAACTCTATCTCCCTTTGCGGTGGAAACTCAGGAATCTCCTCGGGAAACACCTCGAGGAATTCCCTCACCACAGGAATGCTAGTGAGATCCTCCTGTGTCCCACTCACCAAACCTCCCAACATGACATAGCCAAATGCCCCTGCTCTCAAGGCCCTCCTCGCCTGCAGGACTGAAATGAACGGTGAGGAACTGGCTGTGGACCCACTCGGAGACATCACCACTTTCTTGGCACAACAGTCAATCAATGCACAGTTTCTGGACAACCAATCCATGCCCAGAATAATCTCTAGGTTGGCCATCGGCAATCCTATCAGATCTACCGAGAAGTCACGGCCATCCCACTGAAACGCTACATCGCGATGAACAGTGGAGGTCAAACATTTTTCTCCGGTGGCGGTGGTCACCCGCATCGGTGGAGAAAGCACATCACTGGGCAACTCAAGCCCCACAGCAATAGGGGTAGCAACAAAAGAATGCGTTGCCCCGGAATCAAACAATGCATCAATAGCTGAACCACCAATGGTAACAGTACCTCTGACCAGGTTCGGAGCTCTGTCCGACTGCTGACGGTCAAGTGTGTACACTCGCCCTGTAGTAGGTGGCACGACTGGTGCCCCAGTAGGAACCATCTGCAATGGCACAGCCTGCACTGCAGCAACTCTCGCCGTCAGGCAATCTCTGGAGTAGTGGCCCTCCTTGCCACACTGGAAACATATCAGCTGTCCGGTAGAACACGGCCCAAAATGTGACTTCCCGCATCCCGAGCATCTGGGAGCAGGAGGTCTCGCTGTGTTCCCCTGAGTAGCAGTCTTTCTGAACTGATTTGGCGCTTGCTTAGCCGCCAACTGTTTGCCCTTGCCCTTGTTTGCAAAATTTTTGTTCTTCCAGGTAGCGGAACCGCCGGTACTCTGTGGCAACTCAATCTTGGCCTTCTTGGCCTGACTCGCACGGCAGTAGTCCTCAATGTCGCGGCACTGCTGTACTAAAGCTCCGAAGTCTCTCGAAGCAGAACCAGCAAGATGTCCAGCAATGTCCTCATTAAGTCCCCTCCGGAACTTAGCCGCAAGAAATACAGGAGTCGGTCTCGCCATGCGGAAATGAGCAAACTTGACCAGCTCGTTAAACTTGGCCAGGTACTCGTCGACAGACAACGAGCCCTGAACCAACTGGTCAAACTCTCCCTGCTTCCTCTCCTGTGAGTCATAAGGAAAGTACTGACCCAGAAAGCTCTCCTCGAAGAATGGCCACGTCATCACATGGCCCTGCATCTCGTAGATGTGAGAAAGGTTGGTCCACCACTCATGGGCCTCGCCCTCCAGCATGTAAGTGGCGAACAACCGCTTCTGCGGATCGGTACCATGCATGATCCGGAAAATCTTGTCCAGCGCCTGTAGCCATCTGGCAGCAGCAATGGGATCATAAGATCCGTCGAAAGAATGTGGCTTATGCTTGCGGAAAGCATTCAGCCGGCGATCGATCTCGTCACGATCCTCAGCAAATACGGGAATGGTCTGCATAGCCCCCGTCAAATGACTGCCCTCACCCATCTGACTCTGGGTGTCCTCCTGTTGACTAGGCGGAGGTGGAGGCGGTGGCGGCGGTGGAGGTGGTGGAGGACACTGGCCAGCAGCAGGACCAGCCCTCAACTCCTCCAACATGACCCTCATCATAGTCATGTTGGCCATCCGGTTCTCCTCCAGAACCTCTGCCGTGGCTGGCCGGTTCGCATCTCGAATAGCGTCCAGCATCGCCTGGTTTGCCAGCCTCGTGGCTTCCTGGTCGGCTAGTCGGGCCGCCTGCATCTCAGCCAATGCAGCCAGGATAGGATCCGATTGATCCTCACTCGTACTAGTGTTCCTCCTTGGTGGCACCATGACTCTGCACAAGTTACACAAAGAATGAGTTGATCAGGCCCACGCCATGTGGTCACATATGCATCATCATAACACACACCAATCAGAGAGAACGCATAGTAGACACGCAACGAAACATCCTAAGTTATTGCAATACATACAGGCTTTTCCCTAGAAAGTGCTCTGATACCATAAAATATAACAGCCCGTGTTAACCCGGATTGTTAACATACTATCGTATTAAGCCACGCTTAATTAAATTGCGGAATAACTTTTTCTTTAATTCAATTATGACGTCATTACCTTAGCCAACTTGATTACTTAATCAATTTCATAAAATACTGCCTGTATGTAAATTGCAAGACAACTAACTGGAATACCTCATAAATAAATATTACGTGAGTATCTAAAGCCACAGGACTACAACACGTAGCCTGGGTCAAAATCCTGATACTTTAATTACAACAGCAATTTAAAAGACAATAATCAAACCATGTGGCATGGACAAACCCCATGCTCACCAAATAAGGCAACAATGCCCAATCAACAGTCTCAACATAATAATATAAATAAAGCGGAAAACATAACAGCAGTGAGCATATCATCATATCAACTCAGCTCGGGCCTCCTGCCGCCTGAGCCCTCAACATTACCTGATCCTGAAATAATCGTCCCCAAACGTGGGGTGAGATCTCTAACAAGAAATCTCAGTAAGACAAGGGGTCCTCAAGGAGTTTCCACCCCAAGCTCACTTACATGTGTAATATAAGTTCAAAAAAACAGTATTTACAATATAAGTTCCAAAACTATGCGATGCAGCAATTAATCATGCCATGTGTGTTTATCAAATCTACAGAAATATCCGGATATCCGGATATCAGAAGGGAGATATCCGGATATGCCATATCCGGATATCACACTGGACATATCCGAATATGCCATATCCGGATACCCAGGTCCCATATCCGGATATCAATATCCGGATACCATATCCGGATATCGATATCCGGATATCTGTTGGACAAATATCCGGATATCTCACGACAGAATGCAGTTTCTGCATTTCGTGGATATCCAGTCCAAAGATCCCACTTTTAACACATGTACACGTTAAAGGATCCATTTTTAAGCATATACAAGTTCACTTAGGTGTTGGTTACTTCATTTTAACCTTTTACATGCCAAGACATCACCTTTAAGCATTAAAACTTAAGATCAAAGGTGTAGGAAACTTACCAAAGCTCAAAACAGAGCAAGGTGTGCTCTTGGAGCTCTCCCAAGACACTTCAAACTCAGCCTAAGTAGGAGCACGAAAATGACAACACAAAGGTGGGTTCTTGCACCACAAGATGGCTCCTTGGCACCACCAATGCCAAGCCAAAGGTTCAAACCACTCAAGTCACCAACACAGCCCTCAAACCTCACACACACAGCAGTTGACACTGCCCAAGAACACTCCTCTCACTCCCACAAGGATGCTCACAAGTGTATAGGAAGGAAGAAGGAGGAGAAACCAAGCCAAAGGTGAAGACTTGATCCTCAAGGGTTGAGGGAAAGGGATGGAACAGTAACCACTCTCCTTCAGCCACCAAACTCACGTTCAAAATGGTATGCCTAGGGTTGTGTGCCTTAGTGTGTCTATTTATAGGCACATGGCCACTTAACGCGCAGTATTAGCCTTAATAGCAAAGTAAAAAATCTTGATCCCAAACTTTGGAATCTAGACCTACGCATTTTTCTAAGATTTTTCATATTTTTATTTTATTTTTCGGAGCACCTTTCCGGTACGCGCTTTTCCATAGCCAGTATCAGTTCTGGCATCAGATTACATTATTTTGACTTGAAACTTGTTTTACAAGTCCTACATAATATTCTAGTAATTATCATGCATTCGTTATAATTTTCCGGGATACTTTTCTGGTACGCATTTATACCGAGTAGCAGAACCGGTATCTGCGCTTTTCTTCCGAAAAGTGACTTTCAGCATTTTACTCACTCAATATAATTATTTAAGCCTATTAATAATTATTAAGGTCAATTATGTAATCCTTTCCTAATTATCATAATTAATTTACTAATTACCTTAATTAACGGTGCAAGTTCTTACATTCATCTTCATAAAAATTAATTCAAGTTGCACCACACGGGTAAAAAGTTCATTTGTTTAACGTCCATCAAGCCCAAGACTTAAATAAAACGTCAATATGTCTTCTTGTACTTTGTGGAAATTCTTTCTCTCAAATCAAGTTTTTGATGTTAAAAAAAAATTAAAAGATTAAAACTCCACCTTTATCATAAAATTAGTGTAGATTTATAATTGTTGTGAAATACAACAGGGACATTGACGCATCTGTCACAATATTCCATACTATTTATCATAATGCTACACTTCAGTCAATTTTTTTTAAATGCCACATCACAACGTTGCTACAACAACAGGAAACAATTGTTTGGACATGTGACCGTTTCTTAGAAGCCAAAAAACTCGAGGAGCAGTATAGTGAGTTTGGCCAATCAAAGTGAAAATCTATATAGTTCGGAAAAGCTGTCCACATGGCATAACTCGTTGGGCTGTTCCACGACTTTATCGTACTGCTACACTTCAATCATTTTTTTAAAATGCCACATCACAACGTTGCTACAACGTAAACAATTGTTTGGACATGTGACCGTTTATTAGAAGCCAAAAAACTCGAGAGCAGTATAGTGAGTTTGGCCAATCAAAGTGACAGACTATGTAGTTCGGAAAAGCTGTCCACATGGCATAACTCATTGGACTGTTCCACGACTTTTGGTGCATTTTTTTCCACATGGCTAACGCTAACATAACTCGTTGAACAAACTCCATCTACAGTCAGTTCATGCATATGTGACACGTGTCACTATGTACCTCTCCTAATTCTCTCATAGTCTGCCGAATTGTATGCAACACATTTCTTATAAATACAGCCAACATCCCCCCTCTCACACTCAACATTTTCTCTCTCTCGATTCGAGCACTTGTTGAACCCTATTAAAGGGGGAAGCTCTCCCAATTTTTTTTTCCATTCCCAGGGCTCGAACTCGAGACCACTGGTTAATTAAGAGGCCCAGGCTCCTTACTATTTGTGCCAAGGGTATTTGGTTATACTAATATTATTAACATATATTAGTTTAAGAAACCCTAGGATAGATGACATGTTTAATTTTTATTATATAAATTAGTATAGGTAAATTGTAGAATATTGATTTTTTTTTAATTTATATTTCAAATTAAAATCATGAATAGGGTTTTAACATTGGTTTGAGTTTTTTGATTTATATATTTTATTTTAATGTAATTTATTTTAGGACTTGAAATCATAAGATAGATGATATTTTATTATTTTGTTATTTTTATTATTGTAGGAATTAAACCCTAGGATAGATTGTTAAATGAATTATTATACGTAAACTGTAGGATAATTGATTTTTTTAAATTGGTATTTTTAAATTTATATTTCAAATTAAAATAATAAAAAGGTTTTTAGCATTTTTTTGAATTTTTTGTTTTATATATTTTATTTTAAAGTAATTTAATTTAGGACTTGAAACCATAGAATAGATAATATTTTATTATTTTATTGTTAGTGTAGGGATTAAACCCTATGATAGATGACATGTTTTATGTTTGTTAAACGAATTAGTATAGGTGAATTATAGGATATTTGATATTTTTAAATTAAAATATTAAAAAGGATTTTAACATTGGTTTGACTTGTTTTCGATATTTTATATTAATGTAAATATTGAAAATTGACATATTAATTTTTTTGTTATATATTTAATTTTATAAATAGTATGATTAATTTATTTTAATTATTCTTTTGAAATAGATTCATCATCGCCCCATGCAGACCATGACCCCACACCTCCTGCCTCCCCAAGATCTCATCGTAGCGTGATTACACCAGGTCCCATTGACCTCTCTCTCCTGATATTACAAGAGAAGCACATACCCAAATAAGTGTGGAATGGTGCGGAGGATTGGCAACCTAATGTTAGGATGGTGGCCACACATGAACCTATGAACATGCTTGAGGATATCCATCCATACTTGAGGCAAGCTGGTTTCTTTTACGTTTTGCGGCTACGCAACCACGACGTTAGTGTATAGTTATTGATTATTTTGGTTTATATGGTTTAATTGTAATAATTTAAAAACTTTACCCATTTTCATTGTTTCAGATTGACCATCCTCTTATTTATGTGATTGACGAGCATTATCATCCTGAGACGTAGACTTTTCATACGATGTATGGTGAGATGACAATCACTTTGGAGGACGTACATCATCTGTTGGGTTTTCCCACAGATGGAGAAATTATCTATGGTCTAAAAGGACAGCATGATTGAAAGCAGTTAATATTGGAATACTTGGGACTTGTGCTAGCCACAGATCGATATTTAAATGGAGGTTGGTTTAATCTACGATTTTTTCACCATTATATAGTTCCTATGCTTGGCATGCTATGACTAAGGCACATCGCATTATGTGTACGCACGTATTGATCATGCACATCTTGGGTGGGATGTTGTTCGTGGACACACGGCTGTGGACAGACACACAGTGAAGGAATCGGATGACACACAGCTGTGGATGTATATGAATCAAAAGCTCCCTCCATGAAAGTGTCTGATAAGTCATTGTCCGGAACAACGCCTTCATTAACATCATCAACCTCTTCGTCAAAGCTATCCATACGACACGTTGGAACATACTCATCTCGGGTAAGAAGTATTTCAACTGACATTGTTGGCAGTGGGGGTGACATTTTCCTATCCTCAAGATTCACCAACAACTCTCTGTTAATGTCAATGAAATGAATGGAAGGGAGAGAATATTGACCGCTAGGCTGTTTACCGGAATCTACTTTCACATATAGTTCAATAAATGTGGAGTCTGGATGATCTCGAAATACATCCACTACTAACGCGACATCTTCATCCTTAACAATCTCCACATAAACCCAATTTTCTTTTCCGAGGTGCATCTAGCAATCAACCGAGATAGAGATTGACCCCGTTGTAATCTCAACTTCTTGCATATTGTCTTCTTCAATTCATTAAAGCTATATCGTGAGCTCATGCAAAATATTTTTGTATCTCCTTTAAAAGGTTATCCATTTGAACCAAAATATTTTCTCCCATTGTAGTAAACTAAGGCAATTATTGAATCATTGCCATTACTCATTTTGAAAAAAATTAGATGAAAAATACAGAAGAAAGACAATGCAGAATTTAGAGAATTCGGATAAAATGCTGCAACTGACGGATTCATGAAATGCGGGATTCAAGGGAGTATATTTTAAGCTATAATCGCTGCATTGCTGGGTGATTTTACTCATGGAAAAATCTACTTTATATTCGCGGAATAATTGAGCGAGTTATGCAAGCGTCAGGCCACATATGCATTATATTCGACTGACTGTTTAGCGAGTTATGCCACATCAGACCACGTGTCAAAAAGATGCACCAAACTCGATAAATAGTGTAGTGACTTATGCCACATAGACATCTTTTTTAAACTACATAGTGTGCCATTTTGACTGCCTAATTGATTGCACTGTTTATCGAGTTTTGTGGCCTCCAAAAAATGGCCACGTGTCTGAACTTGACTCGTTACGTATTGTAACGGGTTCATTGATATGGCATTTTGGGAAAAAATAATTGAAAGGTGGCCTTTCGGTCAACAGTTTTGAATATAGTGGCAGTTGATCAGTCAATGTCCCGTAATTTATACATATAGGCCAAATGAATAGAACACTATCGTTCCAATTTTAAAAATCAAATTTTGATTATCTAGTCTTCCCCAGTGAATATTGCACATATTTACAAATGATACCTGAAATGCCTCCAGCATATATAGTTTTCTAAACTAAAATGAGCAATGATTTGATATTAATTGAGAAATAAATATTACTACTTGTTAGAAATATTGATAATCCATACTCTAGCACACTTTCACTAAATTTATGTGTTTTGTAAAAGAAAATTACAAGAAAAGGATTAATTCACTGAAAAAAATCTAGCAATAAGTCCTCCGCGCGAATGGCTCGGGAATGGCGCAATTCGCGCCAAGAATACTTGAAGATTGCCCAATTTACTGCCCGTTCGCGTGATTAGCTCGGATCACGCGGATGCCATGTGCATTACTTAATTGACGTGGAATTTTAATTAGAGGAGGATTCCTTCAATGATTTGGGTGAGATTTGGACATATCCATAATGAAGTTATAAAAAGGGAATGCAAACCCTTATGAAAAGATCTTTGGCTAGAAAACTTGGGGAGAAATCAAGAAACAGAGAAGATTGTGAAGACTTACGCTGGAAATCAGGATTTCAGAGAAAGTGAAGATTGAAAACAATTGATTCTTCTTCTTCTTTTTCTTTTCTTTTCATCTCAATGAATTTTTTTAATTTCTTTATTATGTTTAAGCCAGCTATATTTGGCTAGTTTTCTTTTGTAGTTAGGGTCATGGATATGATGTGAACCCTTTTGTTATTTGAACTATTTTTATAAGAGTAAACACCTTTTTTAGTCCCGGGCAATATCCATGAAGGACTTTTCAGTCCCTGGCAATTAAAAAGGACAAAATTGGTCCCTGAAATAACAAAAAAAGGGGTCACGTTAGTCCTTCTGTGAAGTTTACCGTAACGGCCAAACTAACGGTGCCTTTGTGGCACGTTAGTGTGCTGACGCGGCTTGGATGTGGGACAGCGTGGAAGAAGAGACGGCGTCGTTTAGTTACTTTTTAATTTTTTATTTCTTTCTTCTTCTTTCTTTCACCCATTTCCTGGTTTCTGATCTCTTTTTGGAACGGCAGCAGCATCTCTTTCTGGGACAATCTCAGTCGACATTCATGCTGGAGTTTCATGCTCGGAGGGAGGTCATGTAAATACAATATAACTGTTATGTATTGAAAGTCTTATTTTGTGCAGATAATGATTCTTTTGGTTATGATATGGGTTGGTGGAAACAAGCACTCCATGCTTGTTTATTTTTTTCCCCCTCTATATCTTCAGCTTTCTTCACCTAGCTGACAGCAAAAACCTAATGCTTCTTCAATGATTGTACATGGAGGAAGTAAGGTGATATCATTATAAAACTATGACGACTTGTATACCAGTTTCTTTCAGAGCATGTGTTTTTGCACTTACCATTATCGTTGGTTGAAATGTAATTTCTGTTTGTAGCCGCTTTGTTTCCCAAACATGCTATAAGTTTAAATTGGTTAAGTTCTATCATTTGGTAACCTAACTTTTGATTTTCAGTAAGCAGTTCATCTTTGTTGGCCTAAAATGAGTAAGGAATAGAAAGGTAAGCTTGTGCTGCTAGTGTTCCACTGCTGCTGTTCCAGAAAGAGATCAGAAATCAGGAAATGGGTGAAGTTTCACTGAATCTGTTAAGAAGAAAGAAAGAAGAAGAAAAAAGAAAGGAAAAAAATAAATAAAAGGTGCTTAAACGACATCGTCTCTTCTTCCATGCTGTCCCACATCCAAGCCGCGTCAGCACACTAACGTGCCACATAGGCACCGTTAGTTGGGCCGTTACGGGAGAGTTAACAGAAGGACTAACGTGACCCTTTTTTTGTTATTTCAGGGACCAATTTGGTCCTTTTTAATTGCCAGGGATTGAAAAGGCCTTCGTGGACATTTCCAGGGACTAAAAAGGGTGTTTACTCTTTTTATAATTCTCTTATTTCAATTACTTTTGTCTTACCTTGAATGAAAAGTCTACATCCTTATTAGAATTGATCACTCTTATAGGATTTTGAGGTTAGAGCTCACAATAGATATATTGGGGTTTTAATTCTGACTGGGTAAAAATAACAATTTGTGCATGATCTAGACATAGACTTGTATGAATTGCAGACTTCTTAATTCATTGAAATTAATGTTTAATTCAAGAAGGATTACTAAGACATTAGAATTCTAATTGGGTTAAAGGGCTAAATACACCAAGACGTTAGGGTTTAACCAATTAATTTTAAGAAGATGAATTGTCTCAACAATTGAAATAATTGATTATAACAATTGATTTAGATTAATAAGGAGGGATCAAAGGTGAAGTGTGCACTGACTACAGGTTTTTTTATAATTCCTAAATTGTTCTTGCATGTTCTTCAATTGTTCTTAGGGGTGGCAATACAGGTCTTGACCCGCGGGTTGACCCGTGACACGACCCGTCAAATTGCGTGTCGTGTCAACCCGCGGATCATTGCGGGTCGTGTACGGGTTGTGTAAATGTGACCCGTTTTTTTCCGTGTCGGGTCACGTGTCAACCCGCGGGTCAACCCGCACAGTGTCATTTTTTTAATTTTCAATTAAATATTTTATTATATGATTAGTTTTATTCATTTATATATTGATATATATAGTCATTGTTTAGTATATAAAAGAATAGAAGGAACTAAAAATCTCAAAAAAACAAAAGCAAATCTATTTTTATTTTTTTATTGTTTTTAATTTATTTATTTTTTAAAAAATCTCACTTTTTTTTTAAATTTTAAATTTTGCGGGTCGTGTCGTGTCGACCCGTGACCCGCAGCGGGTCGTGTCAGGGTTCATGTTTTGTGACCCGTTTACAAAACGGGTCGTGTCAAATAGTGTACGGGTCGAAAGCGTGTCGTGTCGTGTCGTGTCGGGTTGACCCGTATTGCCACCCCTAATTGTTCTTGCAATTAATTTTTATTCTTTTTATTTTTAAATCAACAATTATTATCAATAGTCAAATCGAATTGTCCAAATTAAAGGGAATAGTTATGATAGTATTTGGTGCCTCAATCCTTATGGGACAATAATCTTTCTCACTACTCTATTATTTGAAACGATCGGTATACTTGCCGAGATTGCAACAATACCTATGTTCAAATTTAAGATTGGGATATGTACGTTATCATTACCATCTCTTACAACCAAAAATCAAATTAACTGCTCCTTGATTTGATTTTAATTAAAGGAAAAGAGATGGTGAGTATAACCTTTCTTTTAAGTTTTGCAAATATATTGAGAATTACGTCTTTTATTTTATTCTTTATTTTATAAAAGGGTTTACCACAAAACGACATAGTTTTGAATTAGGAGAAAAAATAATAATAATAATAAAGACTAATATAACCACGTAATAAATTGGAATTACAAAAATATCTTCCTCCTTCACCCAAAATTATGTTGTCATTTTGGACTAACTGAGATATACATTAAACTTTTTACAAAATTATCAATTAAGAGGACAGATCGTTTCAATGTTTCATTATCCACGAAAATGGAAAAAAGAAGAAGAAAAAGTTAGTGAGCTAAGCCAAGCTTTGCAAGTTCATGACTAATATTAATATATTATACAATGGAGAAGTATTTGTAATATATATTATATAAAAAAAAACAAAGTTTACTAAGAGTGATATCAATTTATATTATTTTCAACATGATAAATTCACCAGAATGAAGCTTCATGGGAAGGAATATAATAAGAGCTATTAAGTCCTTCGTTTAAAATCCTAGGATTGTGCAATTCCAGCTTCCAATCCATTGAATGTATCGTAGAGTGGCTGGTTCAGAGTCTCAGGAAGATAAAACACAAACACACCACCCACAATCCCACACACTGCAAACACCGCAAACGGCAACCAACCGCCCAAAACCACCACAAACGGTGCTAGTATGGCCCCCATTTGCGCCGCCTGCGTGGCACACCCAAGCGCGGCGTTCCTCACCACCGTAGGGAACAACTCCGCCGTGTAAATAAAAAGCAAGTTATAAGTCCCTGCCATCCCAAATATCCCTAAAACACCACACACCATTCTCACCACTTTCCATAGACCAACGCTACTCATTAAACTCCCCATCAAACAAAAGAACCCACTGAACCACATCGTCCCAACGGTCAACGGCTTTCTCCCAAACCTGTCTAACAACACCGCCGTTATTATAAACGCCGGCATTTCCCCCACCGAATTCAGCAACACATTCAAGTAAAGGTCGATTTTCAAGTTCACAACGTTTAAGCTTAGACCATAATACACCAAAGAGCCTAAGAAGTTAACAGCCACAGCTAGTAATAACCTTACACGTGTGATTGGTGTGCGAACCACATCCAAGATGGATCCAACAATTGCATCTTTGTTCTCCAAGTGTTCATTATTATCATTTGCTGATGCTGAAGCTTCTTCGTCAAGTGCTAGAAGAACACCATTGGGAAGTTGTTTTCCATTGGAAGAAGCAATGGTGGACATGAGCTTCATGGCCTCTCTTATTTTGCCACGAACGAGGTACCATCTTGGGGACTCGGATATGAAGGGAAGGATAAGGATGATGTAGAGGAAGGAGGGGATGGAGGAAGCTATGTAGAGATGGCGCCATGTTTGGAAGAAGTAGGCAATGCCTGAGAGAAGTGCAATGCCACCTGAGAAGAAGTAGAAGGTGGACATGCCGGCGAACCCGCGTTTTTTGGGACCAATTGGCTCGGTGGCGAGGACGAAGGCGCAGAGGCCGATGCCGCCAGAACTGAAGCCGGTGAGGAGGCGAAGGAGAGCATAGGTCAAGTAGTTGGGAGAGAGTGCTGTTAAGCAACCAAAGATGGCGTTTAGGGCACAAACCACTGCTAGAGAGCCTTTCCTTCCGAGAAATGAGTCCGAGAGGTGTCCAAATATTCCCGCACCTGAAATTACAACATCAATATTATGTTATGTGAAAACGGTATGTGATTTTTACATGATTATGTCATACGTTGAATTTTAGTTATTTTTGATAAATTATCTAATTTAATTTTAATGATTAAACTCGCAAAATAGAAAAATGTAAATTAATTAACTTAATTTAATTACTCGCTATTGATTTCTTAATAATGACTGAGATTTAACGCATCACATGATAATGTTAAAAGAATACAAGAAAAAATTTATTCCAGTTGTTATGTCCTTTTATAGAAAGCTATTATTATTTAGCAAATGAATAAACGAGCTAATTTCTCACACATCAATTTTATTTTGAAATTTTTTTTATACAAAAACTATTATCAATATTTTATATGAAAATGTTCTATCATTTTAGCTTTACTATTCTTATTATATGATTAGTTATTATTGCATCAATTTAAAATTAATGACAATTAATTTTTTCTATTTTTGAACCGTTAATTTCAAATTGACCCAATGATAATCAATTAGGTAATAAGAGTAGTAAAAATAAAATATTAGTAAGTAATTTACAAAAAATTAATAAAATTAATAAGTATAACAGTATCATATTTCATAATTAATTAATAAAATGTAATTTTTTATTTTAATTTTTATATAAATTATGTTATAAAAAATACTGTTGTATCCTTTTAATTAAGCCAATCATATTGTGTGGGACTAATAATAAAGTGCGGCCAATTATTTATAAAAGCGAATGAGTACAGAAGGAAATTTCAGATTGTGGGGCTAATTATAAGCAATCAGAATTGGTTTAGTGTAAAGTGCACAGCACGCAAAAGAGAGAAATAAGTGGAAGGTGAGGCTGACATGCAATAACCAGATCATGAGGCTGACATGCAGAATGGCCATGCTTCAGCTCCCACATATGACGTCACGGGCTGATATATTTATATGTTTTTCTTCAGCTTTATATTAAAGAATAGAGATAAAAAGAGACGAAACTGAAAGCAATCCTGAAAAGTAGATTTCGTGGGATTGTAACGATACACCAAAAGAAAGAAAGAGTGTGCCTTTGATACCTGAATTCTATTTGAAATCTTGTTTTTTTCCAGTTATATATGCAAACAGTTGCCCAGTCATTCTAGTAGTACATGATCGATATTGTTGATCTTTATAGTATATTGTACCCATATACGTTAAATGATATTTTGCAATTGTCTGGTAAAATTTGGATAACAACTATTTCCCTGTGATTTTACGTCCAAATTTGATTGATAACTATTAATAGAGTTATGATATACAATTGTTCAAATTTACTCTCACATAAATAACTTATTCACAAACCTCAAATAATTTGCGCGAAGTAATTTTTTCCTACTATAAAGTAAAAGAGTAAAGTCTTTTTGATCCCTTACAAAAAAAAGTAATCTCGTGGTGCTTATAAATTTCAAAATGAACCTATTTTATAAATTTCAAAATGAACCTTTCATTTTACTTTAAATTTCTTAGTCTATATTTCTTTTTTTGCAAGGGTCGAATGTGGAACATTGATTTTTTGTTAAGGACCCAAACAGTGGCGGAGCCATGTGCATGGTAGATGTAGCCTCGGCCCAGGCTAAATTTTAACAAATTATACTTATTATATATAATTACATGATTATATATAATTTATCCCGGGTTAAAATTATAATTTGGCCCGGGCTACCATTTATAACTTGGCCCTATCTAAAGCTTAAAATATTTTTGGCACGAGATTTGGGTAAGTTATATTAGGTTATGTGTTCAATTTTCACTTTTATAAAAAAATATTTTTAGTAAAATTAAAAATTATAATTCTTCTTGGTATTGTCTGCTCAAGTGCTCTGTATTTAATATAATTTAAAATGAGAGAGTTATATTTAGGTATTTTTTGTTTAAAAACTATACTATCTACTCCCGAAAGTACACTAGGTTACATTATCTATTTTCAAGAGTATATAATATAATTTGCAAAAATTTGTAATTTTTTTTTTAAACGAATCATTCCCAATTTTAAAAATATTATGATATGAACAAACTAAGACTAAGAAAAATAAATACACATATGATTTTTTGGCTCGGGTTCAAATCTGAGCCCGGCTCCGCCACTAGGAGCCATGTGTAAGGTGGGTGTGGCCTTGGCCCGAGCTATATTTTAACAAACTGTACTTATTATATATAATTATATAATTATATAATTAATTATAATTTGATCCGGATTAAAATTGTAATTTGGCCCGAGCTACAATTTATAATTTGGCCCTATGTAGAACTTAAAAAATATTTTTGGTGAAAGATTTGGATAAGTTGTAGTAGGTTATGTGTTTAATTTCCACTTATATAAAATAAATAAATTATTTTAGTAAAATTAAAAAATATTTAATAAAATTATAACTCATGTTACTTGCTCATATGTTCTATATTTAATATAATTTAAATATATTATGGTATGAACTAACTAAAATTAAGAAAAATAAATACACATAATTTTTTGGCCCGAACTAAAATTTGAGCTCGGCTCAGCCAGTGCAACCAAAGGACTTTACTCAAAGTAAAAAGGCTAAAGCACCATTTCAGAAATTTTGGGCAAAAGAATTGCACACTTAAAGCTGATTGGATAAGTTTTTTCAAAGTAATGCAGTCAAACATGTCACCTATGCTTCACTTACACCGGCGGGACTCGTGCCACGTCAGCATCACATAGACAGTCTCGATACCGTAAAACTTCGGAATAGCATAACTTGTGACTCGGGTATCCAAATCAAATGATTTTTTTTTTGATTTCACATAACTTTTTGATATCTACACAATGACACCTCATTTGACGTATTTTATCTCCACAAACATAATTTGAATTTGTAACAATTGTACCGCCATCACAAGAGCGTTTAAATCCAGAAGATCTTCAAACTATGTTTGTGGGAGATAAAATATGTAAAACGAGATATCATTGGGTAGATCTCGAAAAGTTATGTAAAATAAATAAAAAAAATCATCTGATTTTATACTAAAGTTAAAAAGGTTTTCCGAAGTTTTATGGTAATAACTCGTGCGTGGTGCTGACTTGCTCATGTGTTCCCGTATATTTCATATATGTGACATGTTTGACTACATTACCTTGGAAAATTTATCCAATCAACTACAACTGACCAATTCTTTTTTCACAAAAATTCTAAAATAGTGCTTTTCCGAAGTAAACACTATTCTTCTCATTTATTTATTTATTTATTCATTTTTTCTAATTATGCATACTATAAAGATGGCCAAGAAGATGATGAATCTAGCTCGGAATTACTACTGAAAAAACATCAAGAAAAGGAGATAAGAGAAAATGAACTAACCGATCATACTGCCGACGAAGAACAAAGCATGGACCAACCCAACCTTAAATTTGTCGCCACAAATCAAACCCCACTCGGACACGGTGGTGCCGCGGCGGCCTCCAGCCCATTCCCACGAACCCTGTGGGAGGCCACAGACACTCGGAGAACCGGTGTGGCAGTGCGAACCGGCGGCGCCAGGGTGGCACCTCCATTGTGGTTCACGGTCCGCAAATATCATAACCATGGAGTGGAAGGCCTGCAGTGTCCAAGCAAGGCTGGTGAGAACGAATTGCTTCAGCTGCCACCGCCCGAATTCCCCACAATGCTTCTTCAGCATGTCGTCGATGCACATCTTCGTCGGTAACCGGAGGTTCTCACCACCGTAACTGGATTCTAAGGACAACGTGGTGGCCATTTCAGCACTTGGTTTTTTTTGTGTACTGTTTTCTCTAACGCTGTTTTCTGCTGCTACTACTTCAGTTTCCTTAAATATATTCAGTCATCGATGGACGTTCCCCTACCCTACTAAGCGCCAGATGCTTTTTTTATGTGGAGAATATCTTTAAAATAATTTAAACATTAATGTAGCTTGTATTATAAACATGGGTTTTATGTTTATTATGTTGTAGGAAAGGTGATTGTGAAATGTTATAGAGATTCGTTTTGCGTGCCTTTTTTTTCTTTTGTTTTAAAATGTGTGGGTCCCACAAAATGTTGGGAATGTAGGAAAGTTTGTTGTGTTATGTTAAAGGATAAAATGAAAATCCTATCAACATACGTGGAATTAGATATAAATCATTTATGAAACTTTAGAATAGTTTAAGCTTTAAAATTCGAACCTTGTGTTTCTATATTTTCTTAAATAATTAAATATCAATACAAAATTAGATGGACATATGCTGATATGCATTATTTATTTTTTAAATTTAACTGACATAAGTTATTTTAACTTAATTAATAATTTTGAGTTTGAGTATTTAATAAACCCGATCTGTATGATTTAAACTGAATTAGTTGAATAATTAATGAATAGTGGAGAAATAAAAAAAAAATTAAAGTATTCTTGTGATGGACTTACCCGAGTATTATTAAGTTTTCGAATATATCACTTTTCCTCTCTTTTTTTGGGTTAGATTAAGTTTTCGGATATATCATTTGTCGTTAAAGAATGTTGGGAAAGTGGGGTAGTTAAAATATATTAATTATGTTTGGTATGCTTTCAAGAAACAAAATAACGGTATATTATTGTTCTTGTTTACTAAGCACGGACACTTGTAAAAATAGGAAGAGTTGGGTCCGACACGCTCCGACACGGCGACACGCTCCGACACGGTGTCGGACACGCGGTTGACTTTTTTCGACACGTTGACCATTCCGACACGCGAATTTGACCGTGTCCGACACGGTCAAATGGCATTTTCATAATTTTTTAATTTTTTTAATTTTTGTTTTAAAAAAATTAAAATATATTAATAAAGCTTCCACCTGATCATATCAATTTTATTTTTTTTGTCTTTTTTTCCCTTAAGTAGATAAGAGATCATCTCAGCATCATTGTTGTCAATTCCTATTACGCTCTTGTTGTATCTCATTCTCTCTGATCTCTCTCTAATATGACTTGTTCTCTCTATCTGATATTATATCTCTCTCATCCCAGTTTTTATTTTTTTTATTAAAGCTTCCATCTTTATAACGTGTTGATGGGTATTATTAATTTAGTTTCATTTTTTTTGTTAAATTATTAAATATTAAATGAAATATACACTATATAAATTAAAAATATTATTTAATACTAAAACGTGTCTCAACGTGTTGAAATCCATAATTTTTTAGGATTGACGTATCGGAATGTCGTATCGTGTCGCGTGTCGTATCACTACGTTGTTGTGCATTTGATTTTGAACTAGATAGTGGGAAAAAAATAGTCATTTTGAAGTGTGGTATTTTTTAATCTGACTAATGGAAAAATATTATTTACAATTTGGGGATAAAAATGCCCTGAGAGTGGGGTATATCAAGTACAACTTGAATGGAGTGCACTGTAGTGCTAAAACAAATTAATATAATGAGTAATTTCATAATTTCATTATACATTTCCACAATATTTCATCATTAACAAAACATACCGTCAGTAAAAATAATCCAACTTTCCTAATAAATTTTTTGCCTACCGAATAATTTTTTCGAGATTTTTTTCTCCAATAATAGAAAATTTCTCCTGTGGTAATTATCCTCTGAATATATTCAGCGATGGATGTTCCCTTACACAAAGAAGCGCCACATGCTTTTGTTGCGGAGAATATTCTTAAATTAATTTAAGCATTAATGACAATGAAGGTTATTTGCAGGGAATTGTGCTAGTGCTACTGTTGCTTGTATTACATACATACGTGGGATAGATATAAACCGTTTGCAAAAATAGATGCATTTAGTGGAGGTTATAAATGCAAATTGTAGAAGTCAAAAACCTACACCACATACTTTTCAGGCGCTCCACTAAAACATTAATATAATACGTGTAAATATGGGCGGATTTACGGCGGGTTAGGGTCCACGGGGGTTAGGGTCCACCGCCTCTACCAAAATTACGAAACTCTAGACAATGATTCCAGATACAAATCAGCCCGACCATGGCTTCGGGCTCCAAGAAAAAGATGAAGATGGATTTGGAGAGATGTGATACTGGAAAAAGGATTACATCTCAATCTGCAATAAAGACCCGGGATAAAAATTGAGGGTAAATGAAACTCTGGCAAGAAGCCGAGTTAAATATTATGAGACCAAGGTATTGGAACTTATCTTGCAAAAATTGCCAGAACGTGAGTTCTAGCCGAGGCATCAAACCGAGGTATTGGAACCCGTCTTGCAAGAATAGGAAGAAGTGAGTTCTAGCCGAGGTATTTAACCAAGGTATTGGAACCTGCCTTGCATAGTAGCAAGGACGTGAGTTCTAGCCGAGGTAAGTAAGCATGGAAAATAAGGGGACGCCCTTAGATTTTTCCAGTTCTTGCTAAAAAAAGCAAGATTGTTGCTAAAAAAGCAAAATTATTGCTAAGAAAGCAACACATCCAAGTTTTGATAAGAAATCAGACTTGCAAGATAGAATAAAGAGATTAATGCTATTACATCCCAGTAGCTTGGACAACCAAATTACCAGGCTGGGGGCAACTGTTATGAACCTGACAAAGGCCCATATTCTATCCACACAAAGGGAAGAGAATCTCCTATTAATGACAATCCTATCCAGACAGCTAAGCAGTTGGACTTGGGGCCCCAATATCTCTGAGAGGCCCAGAAGTACACTCCTATCAAGTAACCCATATATAAATAAGGGATTAAACCAATAAGGTACACACTCTCTAAACCCTCTCTCTTAGATTGTCACCGTGCACACACCCCACGTCTTGACTATGTCGATTATTATTGTGCACCGTGATAAGCCTACCATCAAAGGTATCTCATTCATAGATATCTGAGAGAGGGCGCATAGATCTTACATAAAATATATCAGCCACCGGCTGGACATCTCTGTCTTTCTGACAGAACAGAAACATTAAAGCATTAAAAAACATTAATGCACCGAAGGTCGGTATAAAAAAAATGTTAATCAATGGAAGATAATGAGTAGAAACAAAGCATTCAAAAGATGGGGATGATATGAACGGATTTCGAAACAAAACAATCGAATAATAGCAACATTGTTAATTTTATAAAAAAAAATAGAAATAGACCTGAGCTGAGAAGATTTATTAAAATTGAGAGAGAGATTTTTTCCATGGGGATGCAGATGAGGCCATGAGGGTTTGTTAAAAATTGAAAGAGGAATAACAATAGGAATAAAAAAGATTGAGTCTAGTGTGATATCTAATGGTATCCTGAAGAGTAATTTTATATTATACAATTTTTAAAACAAATAAATATTTTTTTTGGTGAAATTAAAATAAATAATTTTATAATATTATCAAAATTTTATTTTATATATATTAAAAAAAAATTCTTAAGATTTTGGAAAGGCGGTGGCCCTAGCCCCCCTAAATCGGCCCCTGCGTGGTACATAGTTATTTATTTATTTTTTTAGAAATTTCTGTAACATAAATAGTGACGTGTGTGTAGAAATTACTGATTGATAAAATTCTTATCATCCGGAGAGACAGAGTAAGAGAAGAAGAGAAAAATATAATTAGATTAGGGATTCTAATGAAGGAAAAATATTATAAAATGATATTGACAAAGTCTTCCATTTTTATCTTTTTTTTAATGATTTATTATTAATTATTAGTATTGAACAAGATTTTACGTGGATTTCATTAAATTAAATAACTTGTGTGATTTTTAATTAATGGCGCAAGTATGAAAATCCTATAACTCCGATCCAAATTGAATCAATAGATGTGTTTTGTTTTTTTTTTTTTTTGATAACCAATAGATGTGTTTTTGTTGGGAAGGGAATTGTCTTTGGACCATACATTTGGCCAAACCCAACAAGTTAAAATGTAGAAAAATAATTTACTTTAACTGACAAATCATCAAACACAATTTCATATTTAAAAAATATCTGACGTTTTATTATTTTTTTTCTTTTGTGAAATAAAAAACTAAAACAAAGAGGAATAAAAATTACTCACCGAATTTTTTTTTTGTATAAAATAAAACATGGGAAATATATTTTCATATAAATATTACTAATAAATTTCATAAAAAAGATCTTACTACAACATATATTATAGTGATATAAAAAATGGATGGTTTATGAAAATATAAAATAACATTGAAATCCCAGAAATTTTTATAAAACTTCATAAAAGTACTTGAAAACTAAATAAATTTAAGAATAACAGATTTATAATAAACAAAAAAACTAAGTATTTTTAATATAACACTATAAATTTTTTTCATAAAAAAGTATATATCTATGTGAAATATTTTCTAAACTCTTAGTTCCAAGCCTGATAATCTTCAATAAAATTAACCTTGAGAAATATCACATATCCTAAGTGATAGACGAGCATCCAAAGTGTTATGGACCTGTATGAAGGGCCCATATAATCAGTCCATTTAGACAACCCGGCAAGGGGCAACCCAGAGACAGTGAAACAGATCGCCATCAAGGGCATTTAACCCATGATACGTTACCACGCGGTAACGACCGATCAGCTATAATGATCGCCTCGTCATGACAGCTCAGGTCCAGGTACTCACCTTGTCAGCGACCCCTATAAATAAGAACACGATTCAGAGGTAAAGACACAGCGATCAGCTAAATTCAAGGGTATCTGTACTATAGATATTCCTGAAGAGAGCATTAGATCCACATCAATTCGTCAGCCTAACTGGGCTGAACATCTCTGTCTTAAAGACAGAACACAAAGCATATAAATTAAGGTGGTGTTAAAAACAAGAATTTGCAAATAATAGGTAACAATCTCAAAATTTTAAAAGCAGACATGGGTAATCGGTTTCAAAAAGTACAAAATGTGAAAAATAAAAAGGGAAAAGAGAGGAAACATAACTATTTAAAATTTTAAGGAAACCATACAAGTGAAGGTTGTCTGTGAGCCTGTAGCTGAATTATATATAGATAGAGCTTTATCATCTCAAATAACAATTCCATCAAGTAAATTAAATTCATCTTAAAATTCCACAATTCATAATAGTCTCAACTGATGCATCCATCACTCATTTTGATATTAACTCTAATTACAAAACAAAAAATTCGGCAAAAAAGAGAGTCCTAAAATCCAAGTTAAGGGTGATTACTATCTAATGAAGAGCTTCCGTGTGGTGTTAGGACACCTTCTTCACTCCCACAACCTTGCGAAAGACATTACACCATTTTAGCATACTTAAAAGAATAAGACTTAATTTCGCTTAAGAAATAGTAACTAAGTTAAATATTAAAAATAAGCATATGAAATCATTACCATCGGAATGGAAGCAGTACCCAACAAAACATCCAACTTTGGAGGAATTTGTCCTTCCTTCATTTGTATATATGCAAGCATTATTGTTTTTAATGTCTTGACATTATACTCAGAAGCTGCTAGCTTGGCCTTCAAAGTAGTAACTTCATATCTCAATTGAGAATTTTCAGCTGAATTCATACTTGAGAAAATAGAGGCTCAATGATTAAATCGTCCTGTGGTGGATCCAAAAGCAATACTAGGAAGGCCACTTGAGCCGAAACCACAAACATGACCAGAGTGCTTTGGTCCCAACACTTTGGCAACCACACCATTTGCTGAAATTTTAGTAAAATTAATGTTCTGATTTAATTCTTCATGAATTTTTTCTTGTACATGTAAGAAAAATCCATAAATATGATATGAACAGTAAAATAAGAAACAATATGGTCACAATCTTGCCGGAAGCACCAACGACCATGCCATGTCATCAAACACTTAAGTGCATAATCAACAAGAACATTGAAGAATGGAGATTAATCTCAGATCGACAAAGAACAACCTAGGTCAAGTTTGACATTGTCCATCCTTGCACCACATGTCCCATTTTTGTAACTTCTCTGAGAGGCATTAGGTAGCTGTAAAGGATATTATCCAAGCACAGTAGGTATACGCATTTATAATATGTTCAATGTAGCAATTAATTGAAGTTAAGAGAGGAAAGATCGTGTACAATATGTGATAGGATTGATATTAAAAGCTGATGAATGTTATGGTCAGCACCCAGAACAAGAAATACAATAAGTATTGGTGGATTTTAATTCAATGCAAGTCATGTAGATAGAACAATAGGTAGTCAAGAGTTAAAGAATAAGTAAGGATTAGAGGTGGCAAAACGGGCTCGGCTCGGCAGGCCAACCCGCCCCACCAGCTAAACGGGGCGGGGCGGACTGAGTTTTTCAACTCGTCTCAAAAGCGGGGCGGGGTGGGCTCATTTTTGGCGGGTTAATGGCGGGCATAGGCGGGTCAGAGTAAAATAGGCTCGGGCTGGCGGACCAACCCGCCAAACGGGGCGGGGCAGGCTGAGTTTTTCAGCCCACTTTCAAAAGCGAGGCGGGGCGGTTGACTCATTTTTGGCGGACTGATGGCGGGGTGGGGCGGGGCGGGTTGCCCACTTTGCCACCTCTAAGTGTAGCTAACATACATATAGAAAAGCAGTGATGGTATTAGATCCTCCATATAGAAATTAGACAAGACAAATGCCCTGTTTGTATGCATCCATTCTACATAAAAACTCATAAATTCAGCAGGGGTTATTGTTTTCTAGTGGTTGTGTGTAACTAGCTACATGATAAAAAGTCAACATCACTCCACAAAATGACGTCTTAGACAGATCAATAAATATATATACAGTTGTATTAAAACTTTCAATGTTGCATCCCTAAAGTCGACACGAATTATTAGCAATTCAATGGAATAAATTATTCAATCTTAAAAGATTTGACTTTATTTACAAGTAAGATATTTATACAATCATATGATTTTATTAGGAAATATTAAAGTGTTTGATTATAATTTAAAAGCTTAAAATAGTACTAGACATAAAACTAATTTGTTCCTCTATTTCTTTGTTCTATTATGCTATTAGTATGACTTACCACTATAGTTTTTGCCTTTTCATTAACATGTGACCCATCTTTTCTCTTATTCGTTGCAATATAAAGTTCACCTCGACTCACAACATGTCCGATCTCTTCCTCCTATAAAATATTTACTATTATAGGATGAAATGTGAATTACATAAGACCTAACAAGAGACAACACTAGTAACTTACCATCCCATGTCTTCTCCGAGACAAAAGTTCGGATCCCCCGATGTTTGGAATTGTTTGTTTATTCCTAACCAAAGCATTCTTCCGAAAGAACTCCTATGATAAGAACATGATATTAAAAAAGATTGCCAACTTTAAAAAACAATTACAAGCAACCAATATCTAATAAAATTACCTTATAACTTGGTTTTAAATGATAGTCAACAAACGACGACCAACAATTCAGGTAAAATGGTGAATTCTGATGCATGTTGTTTGATGACCCAAAATGCTTCTTTTACCATGTCTAGAACCAGGTTTTCACTTTCTAATGGCTCTGTTGAACTATAGGTTTCCAAGCTTATATATTTGAAGTTTTGATGATTACAAAACACCAACAAGACTCAACATGATGCACAAGTTATAAGGTAATGCAACAAGTCCCCAATGGTACTAGAAGATCAAGATAACATGCAAAAGTGAAGAAGTAATTCAAATGTTCAGAGTCAACACCAAAGTCAAAGTATCAAGTGGAGAAACAACATAGAAGACTCAAATCATGAAGACACTTGAAGACAATTGAAGACTTAAATTTGTATTATGTATCATGTACTTTTAGAGTCTTAGGTTGATTGAAGTTGAGTTTATTGAGATATAACTCTTTGGAATGCATTTAAAGGCATAAATTCATGCATACAAGTCTCACACACGTGGAACACTGTTATGTTGATGCTAGAAACATGCATCCATGTGTGAGAAGTGAGAAAAAAATCAATTAGAAATAATTTTGATCAAATTTGGATTAGTTTTGCGTTGCTGTGATCAAATATCCGTATATGGATACTGTATATCCGGATATCAAAAGCCAGAATATTCGAATACAGAGAAACACATATCCAGATATTTGTTGGGAATCACGTAATTATTTTTTTAAATCCGAATCAATTCTTTTTATATATTTTTTAAACCAACTTGGGTTGTTATATAATCATGCTTTAGGGTTCTGAAACATAAGAGAGAATATTATTACCTACATTAGAGTCAGAATTACCGAAGATCAAGAATTATGCTTAAATTTGATTTCTAGAGAGAGAATGCTCATTAATCTTCTTCTTCTGAGTTTTTTTATAATTCTAGACGTAGGGGAGTACTCTACAGGTTCTAGTACAGATTAAGTGATTGGTTTGTATTCAATTGGAGTGATCCTAGGGTTTAGGTTAAGAATGATCAAGGGGTTGGTCACAGTCTTGTAAAATTCCAATTGTGATTTGATTTCTTGTACAAGTGAAGTGATCCTTCACAGTCTTGTAAAATTCCTCTTGTAAAATAGTTTCTTCATACACCGGTTGGAAGCTTGATGATAGTGGAATGATCGATGACAGTCTAGATGTAGCTCTCAAGTGGTAGAGAATGAACCGAGATAAATCCCGGTGTTATCTTCTCTTCCCTTACCTTTTTATTTTCACTGCATATAACTCTCTTTGATTCAGTGTTCTTAATGATTTGAATTTGTTTATAGGGTTTAGAAATTTCTGTCAATGGTTTAAAATCTCTATTGCATACTTTCTTGAGAAGAGGGTTTTTGATTTTCTTTGTAATTAGCAAAAAAGTTGAAAACACAATTCACCCCTCCTTTTGTGTTTTTATTTAGCCATTCTTACTTTACAGACTCTTCTATCACTTGAGTGTTGCTTAACATCACTGTTTCATAAGTTTCACCATGCCATATCCAAACTTCGTAATTTTTTGGAAATTGCTTGCAAATCAAGTGATCACACACAATACCTTTTGTTCCCCGTTTATTGAAATCGCATTTAGGGCATGGAAACTTGATTGCGACATTGATAGACCATTTCTCAAATGCAAAATCTAGGAACTTATCTAACCTTTGTAGATATTCAACTGAATTTCGCGGTATCAATCCATGATTTGTCCATTTTTATAACCTAAAATCCTTAAATATGTCACATAATGATTTGACAATAATTTGACAGAACAAATCCGTCAAAAGTAATAGATTATTTGTAATAGAAATTTCTTCTTCTACTCGTGTTGCTTGATGTTTATTGGATCCACAAGCTGTGCCAAAGTGTAATCTTTCAACAATTCATCATTTGTGTATTTATCCTCAAAATTCTCGTATGCAAACTCAGATAAACGTGCCACTTTAAGAATACAATCGAGCACGAGCTTTGGTATGTGGTCCTGGTTGGGGTACTCTTCATTTATAACTATCCATAAATCATCACTACAAGAAAATTTGTATTATGTTATGGACGTTTCATGATAATTATGCTAAAACCACCATTTTATCATATTCCATGGCGGTTACCGCGTCGATTAGGTTAAATGTTGGCTTATATGAGATTCAGCGACGATGTCCAACAGTGGTTTTGACAAACCGCCTTGGAACAGAGGTATTACATGATGATTATATTTAACCGTTGCAGAACATAATATTCCACGACAATTTAGGTTTTGTTTAAGGGAAAAATGTTTTTTTTTTAAAGGATATAACTTTGTGCCATTTTAGATCCTAACCGTTGATTTCTGTCAATCAACGGTTATGATTTATTGCGAATTAGTAATTAATTAATAAGTTTTTCCCAATAAATTATAGTCGTTGATTGACGAGAATCAACGGTTAGGATATAAAATGACACAAAATCATATTCTTTAAAAGGATAAATATTTTCCCCTTTGTTTAAAGGTGGTTTTATGACGTTCTACAGTTGTTGATTATTAATTAGTTGGTTATAATTAATGAGATGTATTTTCCACTAAGTTTATTTACAAGGTAATCTTTTTTTTTTGAATCTTTTAACTAGTTATAAGGAATCTCTTGATATTTTAATCTTATTACCTCATTAACTTCCCTGAAATTCCTTTGTGCAAGCATGCACACTTATATATATAACTTATCATGGTAATGTTAATGCATGTAACTGGAGATTATTTTCTTATTAGAAATCTTATGGATATATATGAATTGAGGGGTTTCATCTTAGCCCTTGCTCCATGAACAAATTTAATAATTCACAAGACCACATAAAGAATGTCCTTATTTATCTTTGTCTATTGATTTATTACAATCAAAATACCTATTTTTTTGGTGAAATCAAAATACCTATTTAAGTTGTGCATAGGAGTAATATTGTGGGGTATGACCTATAATTAGCATTCAGATGACGACTCTTATTAGCAGGGCACAGATAAAGGCAACGCAGAGGCCTAATACTGTTGTTTGGACATGAGCCCATGAATATATTTAAAAATGCTTAAAGAAATAACTTCTAATTATTATTTTATAAAGGGTTTAATGTTTCTACTTTTCCTGCAGAAATAAATTCTCTACCACATTCACATAAAAGTAAGGGAGTTCCATTAATCTTTTATCTCTCTTCTCTTTACAATGAGATGTACTCACTTTTATGCGAGTATGACAGAAAAGTTTTCTTACAATAAAAGCAAAAATAGCTTACAAAAAAAAAGCAAAAATATTTTTCCCTTTTTATAAATAATATATTTATATTAATATTATGAATAAAAAAATTAAATTTGAAATGTTATAAAATAACATAACTAAAGACTCCAACATTGTTCACTTAGGGGTGTATTGGATTGAGATTTCAAAGGATTTTAATGAATTATTTTTTGATAAAAAAATCTATTGGTATTCCATTAGGATTTTAATAGATTATTTTAAAATCCGTCCAAATCCGTTGGTATTCAATCAGGATTTTAAACAAAAGGAAAAATAATAATGTAGTATTCAAAAATCTGATGATTTTAATGGATTTTCTATTGGTGTGAATTTCGTGAGACTTTTTAGAGAAAATTATAAATATGATGTCTCTTTCACAATCTCAACCGCTCGAAATTGGGTTTTGCTAAGGGAGCTTCGTCAAAGCTAAAAAATAGCAATTTTTGAGCGATTTTCATCAGAAAACAAACCAGAAACAACAAACCAACAAGATTCTAGTATAATCTATATAAAAAATAACATATTTTTGAGCGATTTTTGAGAGCTTTCAAAAGTTTAAAAATGATTTTTTAAGTTATGGGTCGTGATTTTTCTTAGCTCAAAAGTGTAATTTTTGTATTAAAAACAACAATTAACAATGGAAAAATAAAGGGGGAACTAAAACTTTCAAACCAATTTTCATTTTACATCATTGAAATAATTTCAATTTAAATAAAGATTGAAACTTTCATAATATGAACCCTATATTTCGTAACAATACATTCATGAACGAAATTCCTTCGATATAGGAAATGATTTCAAATAATTTTTGTGTCCTAAAAACTTATTTTTCAATATCCCTAAAGCAATTTAAGCTTTCAATGTATCGATTGAAAATAATTAGAGAATTTTTCTAAACTTTCATATAATAAATCCTATAAGTTTAGATTCAAAATTCTCTTAGAATACTCAATGAAAACATGCATATGATATACGGTTAGAAAATCTCATCACGTAGAACAAAATCCCAAGGTTTCCAAGATCAATTGTGACAAATTCCAAATGAAATTTTATCTTGAATTTTAGGTTCTATATGCAAATTTAGAATTATTTTAATAAATAAAAAAACTTGGGTCTTATAATCATGTATGTATAGCTTTGATAACAAATGTAGAATATTAATTTTCAACCCATCCGTCAAACCTAAAAGCAGAAACGAGAAAATGTTAATGCATTGAGGACTAGTATAACTTTAGATATGTGGAGAGCTATTGTTTGAGTGTTCGTTAAAAATTATATTATATTTTACTGATTGAAAAAATTATATCAGGTTTTACTTTTTTGTTAATATCATTGCATTTTTTTTATTGACTCTTGTAATTTTGAATTTTTTTAAAAATTCATATGATTTTTTAAAATCTTATAAATCCATATTATCCTTTCAAATCTTATAAATTCTATTAAAATCCAATTTTATGAAGTTTTGATTGTTAAAAAATTCTTTTAAAAAAATTGTTAAAATCTCTCCAATTCTAAATAGTCTCTTAAATTCTATAAAATTTGTTATCTCAAAAAAAACTTTTAAAATTCTAATTCAATACACTCCCTTCGTCTCTTCCTTATTTTAAAAGTGATTTTTGTAAAAGTTAAAGCTATATATTTATATTTTTTAAAAAATATTTAGCTTTCGAAAAAAAATGTTTGACCTTTAATTTCTGCTTTTCTTATAAATTAAAATTTTAACTTATAAAAAAAAGTAAATTTTTGACTTTTTTATTACTTCTGCTTTTAATATATAAACAAATTTAAAGTGAGAAATATTGGCTCTGTTTGATTACTGTTCTTAAAAATAGTTTTTTAGTTTTTAGAACAAAAAAACTCATTTGGTAATATCTGTTTTATAAAAAATGTTTTGAAAACTATAACTGTTTTTTTTGTTTTTAGAATCAAATTTAGAGAACATGTCTTAGTTGTTTTTATTTTCTGTTTTAGTTTTTAAATTTAAAAAAAAAAAAATATAAAAAACAATTATTTTCATAACTTTTTTACAAAATAATTTTAAAAATAAAAAAACCACAACACAATCAAACATTCCCATTGTTTTGGAGTATCTTTTAGATAAAAAAAGGCTCGTCCAAAGATGCCTAACAAGTTTTGTTTTATCCCTCCATTAATTCCGTTTTCCAAGTCGATCTTAATTGCCAATATTATTACCGCCTTTTCACTCTAAAAACCTAAATCACTTTTCATTCTTCACATTCACTTTTCACTTTCACCGTTCACCGTTCACCGTTCACATTCTCTCTTAGTCGGAAAGCCTAAGATTTTCAAGTCCCCGCCACCAGAAATTCCTCGCTATGTTTCAAGGAATGAGGTGAGTCCTTCCCCTAAATCACCCTTTGGTGCTTCCCGAAGCGAGGTATTTCAGCGTTTAGTTTAGTTTGTGATTGTGTTACTCTTGCTTCTTCTTTTTTTTGTCTGTAATGGGTGAATGATGAAATTTTCTTCATGATTTGCTATCATGTGGTTAGTAAGTAGTTATTAGAGCTTGTTTCTGGAATGTAAAGCTTTCCCTCTCTTCCGCTCTTACACTTTCACTTTTTTACTTCATTTCAAGTTTTTATCTTCTAAGTCGATAACTCTAATTGATTTGGTTTTGTTTTTTTGCGATGTGGGGTGTGGTTTCCGATAGGGAACATATTTTGTGATGTCCACGTGTTGTTCGATGAAATAACCCAATGAAGTATTGATTTTGATATTGTTAACCACAAGAAAATAATTTCAAGAAACTACCAATTTTTTCATTTATAAAAAACAAGGAAGTGCTAAACTAATGGTTTTATAAACACCTCTCTAAATAACCAATTCAACCCAAAAGCTTAAGTCGGGGGATGAGGACTTTTAATGGTTTTATATATCTCAACACATTCTCTCACACGAGAGCCAATACACAGGCCCACCTACCTGTGCGAACAAAGAAATTTCATTTAAAAAAAAGTGGGGGTGGCGATGATCGAATCCGGGATACGAGGCTTTAATACCATGTAAAGAACCAATTCAACCCAAAAACTTAAGCGAGTGGGTGACCATTTTTTAATGGTTTTATATCTCGACAACCTTTAATTGAGTCAAAGCTGGAGTCTTTTTTTTTTTTTTTTTTTTTTTTTTTTATTTTTTTGCATCAAAAGGCTACTTTTTAAACTTCTCAAACTAAAATCCACGGCTAATTTCTTTATGTGATATTGGATTCATGGTGCAACTGTAGGGCCGCTGGCTGATAATTTAGATGCATATTTTGTTAACTGTGTGCTAGTATCAGCTGAAAAACTTTCTTGACGTTTGTGTTATATATTGTTTTCTAATTACCATTGTCATTTAATTTGATAAGTTAGGACATGAATTTTAATTCTGATGTAGCTATCTTAATTTGTGATCACTTCGTGTTTATAAAGAATGCTGTCAACTGGATTAGTGCCTGTAGGATCTTAAATAATTAACATGCTCTATTATTCTGTATTTCTTTCTTAGGTTTGGTTCACTTGGTTAATAAAACACTAACAGGCAATAAATGCTTCGTGTCCTCCTACCTCTGGACAAAGACACACGAGAACCATGGTTTGTGGGGAGTGCAAAACCAAGCTGTAACCGTTTAATTTCAGGGTAGTTGTTGATCTTTCTCTGTTTGTGTTTTAATTTGTGCTTTGCACGAATTCTGACATGGGACGAGTTAAAAGTGCATTTCTGAAAAAAATAAAAATAAAAAAAAAATAATACTTTTGGTGTTGGTATAATTGGAAGCCTCCACTATCAATGGCTTGCGTGAGAAGCCTAGGAAGGATAGTGAGTTAAAGAGTCTATTTTAAACTTTATTCTCCTAGTACAAGTACCGATTTTGGTTCTGTCTAGTTCTGTATGAATTATGCATTGTGCTTTTCTCTGTTTTATTGTGCATCCTTAACTAGTTGGCATAAAGTGAAAGTAAATGCTGGAACACTTCGTTGATGTGAACTTGTGTTACTAATGTATTGTTACATAGGTATATAACCTTGGGATACACCATCCTAAAAAACTAGCTCAAAGAGTGAGAGTGCCCAAGGTCTTATAAAGACCATATTAGTTACTCATACAACCAATGTGAGACTATATACCTTAACACACCCCCTCACGTAAGAGCCTTTTGGGCTAGAAGCGTGGATATTGCATAGGCCAAATTTTTTGTTTATCTTTTTGTGCTTTTTATTTTAATTCCACTTTAAAGTGGGGGCGGTGAGGATCGAACATCTGCTCTGATATCATGTAAAGAACCTTATGATACACCTCCCCAGAAGCTAGCTCAAAGGGTGAGAGTGCACAAGACCTTATAAACTCCACATTAGTTGCTCATACAACTAATGTGGGACTATATACCTTAACACATGAAGAGCTAATTATGGATTATTGATCTTCGATTCTTCGCATTATTAATCAAGAAAGTGAATTGTTGTGATTATGTTTGACAGTCAAACACGGCTGTGATTATTTTATTTTAAATGGCATTTCGGTTCTTTGAATTGTATCGGGGGTTTAAGAATTTCATTCTTTCTAATCTTTTCTGAGAATGACATGTTTTATATATTAAAAATATATTGAAATGCTATATATCATTTTATTTAGTTATCTCATTTTTTTCACTTCGAAAATCGTGCCCCCTCTTTTTTCTTTTTCTTTTTTACTTTTAAATGGTGGACCCTACTTGAATTCTCTCTACAACATGAGACAATTATTCTCATGTAACATGAGAGTAATATTCCCCTTAAAAATATATTGAATTCTATATATCTATTTTATTTATGGGAAATCATATATCCTGTAAACATGATATATTTCTGCACAAATTCGTTTTCCGTATCAATTAATTTTTTTTTCTTTTTATATAAAATGTGGGACCCACAATTAACTTATCTCTAATTTTTTCCTCTCATATTTTCCTACAACATTAGCCCTTTATTTATATTCTATATATATATATATATATATATATATATATATATATATATATATATATGGGTTTATCATCTATCATTTAACATGATCACAAATAATTTTCTACACACACAACATTTTGTGAGGGCCCATAGCAAAAAAAAAGAAGCTCCAACACGCAAAATGAATCTCTATAACATAACACAATCATTTTTCCTACAACATAACTTTTATAAATCCAATATTCTATATGTAATAGTATATGTTTGTTATTTTATAGTGTTATATTATAGGGATATAATGCTCTCATGCTACATGAGAGTATATCATTTTTCTACATAAATCCGTTTTTCGTGCCAATTAATTTTTCTTTTCTTTTTAAATATAAAATATGGTATCCACATTCAATATCTCTCTACTTTTTTTCTCTCCTACAATCCTACAACATAAGAAAAGTTCAACCCTATATTATATATATATATATATATATATATATATATATATATATATATATATATATGGGAAATATTACTCTCCTTTTAATTGTTTTATGTATAACTTCGATTTTCGCACCCCACCTTTTCCTTCTTTTTCTTTTTTCATTTAATGGTGGGACTCACTTATTTTCTCTCTAATATATAATATCTTACGTGGAAGGAGATTAATAAAACCCTATATATATATATATATATATATATATATATATATATATATATATATATATATATATATATAAACTATAAAACAACGAACAATTTTTTATGTATAAAAAAAAATCTACTCTTAATATATACTCTTCTTCTTATATCCTTCTATTGTATATTCAATTTATGGTTTCGATTGATGCAAACCCAAGAGCAGGAACCGATATAGCAAAGGAGTGAAATTTACTACTGTTCTATAATAGAAAGGGTGATGTTTGAGAATTTTGTATCTATGCTTTTCTAAGTGAGTGGGACTTCTGCGTGAGATTCACTCACGAGTCATGCTTGTGGAGAGACACAGACAGAGACCATTATTGGAATATTTGACACTTGTTAGGGGGACACAAATGGGTGATATATATTGTAAATAAAAAAAGTGTCCTTAAGAAGGACAGCTACCCCAAAAAATAGAGGTTTATAGGAATTGCAATCTATTATCCTCGGGTGTTCCTTTTTTCCAAAGGAGTTGAGTGCGTTGGTAGGTAGGTGTTAATCACCCTCATGGGTATCATCATCTTCGAAGAACAGTATAGATTCTTGCTCATCGAGGTATCACTAATCAAATCAGTGTCGCCAAGAACATGAGCCCAGTCCCTACGGCCCCTCACCATCTATTCTAGAATCTCATGAAGCTATGTCTTTGCCAATTATTATATAAAATATCTCTGTTGCAATGGGCCTGTATCTGGGCTTTCCACCTGCCCAATACTTCTTTATTGTTTACTATTTATGGCAAGGACCCAAGTTATGGTGTAAAGGTTAACATGTGTTGTTATAATATAGATAGATATCTTTTTTAATTTTTTTCACACTATAAGGTGGTATTTGGACCACAACATTTCGATTAATTCGTCTTTCAAAATTAGTCATAGGGAATCTACCCATACCCAAATTCGAGATTATTAAAAATATTGAAACATGACCTCAAAAAATTATCAAAACTGTTAGTGGCATATATATTAAGCCCTCCACCATTGATTCCATCCCTTGGGTTAAAATATATACTAACCCTTCTTCATATTTTATTGAGTTATACTCTTCAAGCTGACCATACACAGTAATTGAGTTCAGTTCTTTCTCTCCTTTCAATTTCTCCACCTGGATACAAACCCAAATTGTCAATAAATGTAAAATCCAAGCCACAGACATAATTTATAAAGGCAGAATCTTAATACCAACTAATTTAGTTGCTCAATTCTAGCCGCTTGCCCTACGAACATTCTCGAGCTCCTTCCCTTTCATGATGCCTTTTTCTATTACATTTTCGAAATGCTTTATTGTTGGTCATGAAAGCTCAGTTTTGGTACTATAAAGAGTGTTGATTTCACTGTTTTCTTGTGGGGATAAATATATTTTTAATAAAAAGAAAATTGTTTTTTTAATAAAAAAATTGGTGGGCTGAAATACTAATGTTCAAAATTTTTGTATATCGAAGACCCGTAAGGCCCTTAGTTTGGAGCACCCAAATGCTGTGGACGCTATTGTAAGCTTCTTCCATTCCTTATAATAAAGTTTATGGATTTAATAGACTTTTCTTTATTATTATAGAGTAATTGCATGTCTGTCAATTTTTTTTTAATGATATATTTAAAGTTCCATACAATAGGGTACCTAATCTGCGGAGTTTCTCTCTCTCTCCATTTTTATTTTTTATGGGTACACTATATCTCTTTCTATTTTATCTTCTTCTAAGATTGTACTAGTCCACGTGTATAGACCCCTAATGAACTGTTCCAAAGAAACAAAGCTGGCCCAACGGTTGAAGCATTCTTAAAGTTTTAGGTAAGTGGGTAATGTTGTACATACCTAGGAATGGACACTTGTAAAAATAGGAAGAGTCGGGTCTGATATGGCGACACGCTCCGACACGGCGTTGGACACGCAGTTGACTTTTTCCGACACGTTGACCATTCCGACACGCGAATTTGATCGTGTCCGACACGGTCAAATGTCATTTTCGTAATTTTTTTTTTAAATTTTTAAAAAAATAAAAAAAATATATTAATAAAGCTTCCAACTGATCATATCAATTTTAGTTTTTTGTCTTTTTTCCCTTTAAGTAGACAAGAGATCATCTCAGCATCATTGTTGTCAATTCCTATTACGCTCTTATTGTATCTCATTCTCTCTGATCTCTCTCTAATATGATTTGATCCCTCTATCTGATATTATGTCTCTCTCATCCCAGTTTTTATTTTTTTTTATTAAAGCTTCCATCTTTATAACGTGTTGATGTGTATTATTAATTTAGTTTCATTTTTTTTGTTAAATTATTAAATATTAAATGAAATATAAACTATATAAATTAAAAATATTATTTAATATTAAAACGTGTCCCAACATGTCAAAATCAATAATTTTTTAGAATTAACGTGTCGGAGTGTCGTGTCACGTGTCGCGTGTCGTATCGGTGTTACATAGGTTAGGACTATAGGATACGTTCTAGTCTTCTCATATAAGACACTTATATATAGTTAAATAAAATTATACTAAGTCGCTTAGGAATCAAACGACTTCATAAAATTAATCTTAAAAAAAAAGTAAACATACATATAATTTGTTTAGTGCCTACGGATTAATTTAATTTTTAAAAAACTCAATTACCTAAAAAAAACCCAATAATTTCTTACAATTTATACCATTTTGAAAAATAAATTTATAGTTATTCACTTATTCCAACTTCACAAAAAGTAATTCACTTTGCACCACGGGGGTTTTAAATTTGTTTATACTAAGAGCATAGAATTTGAAGACTTTACAACACACCAACTAAATAGGAAGAATACCTTAGTAATCTTTCAGAGTATATATGCCCAGCTACAAATTTTGAATATATTAGTTAGTGCTAAAATTCAACCAGTACTAATTGTAGATGTATTTCAATTAAAACTATTGTGATCAGAGAATAATTAAAGTGCTATAGCACTTATTCAATGCAACGGATCAGAACAAGTAAACGTGCTACAACACTAATGTATCTCCAGAAAACTACTACAACATTTTTGAACCAGAAAACAATGTTGCTTTCAATCTCTACATAGAAAATTAAGAGGATAAAACACAAATACCCCACCCACAATCCCGCACACTGCAAAGAGTGTGTTACAAAAATCTAACTTATATAATTTGCTCCATATCTTGGATCTTCATGGCTTCAATCTGATATATTCAATTTTTTCTTTGTCAACATCAAAATCCTTTAGCATATAGGAGATCCTTCACAAATCATCGGTCCATGGATCAAAATAAAATTAACTATTCTTTGATTTGATTTTGATAAGGGAAAAGGGATTGTAAGTATAATCTCCCTTTTAAGTTTTACAAGTCTATTGAAGATTACGTTTTTTATTTTATTTCTTATTTTATAAAATAATTTACTTCAAAACGACGTTATTTTGGATTAAAAAAAATAAATTTTAATTATAAAGACTAATATAACTTCATAATAAATTAGAATTACAAAAATATCTTCACCTTAGAACAAAATATTGTTATTTTGGAGTATCCGTGAGATAAACATTAAATCTATTACAAAATTATCAATTAAGAGGACAAATTTGTTTCAATGTTTCATTATCCATGAAAATGGAAAAAAGAGAGTTAGTGAGCTAAGCCAATCATCGCAAATTCAAGACTAATATGATACAATGGAGAAGTACTTATAATATATATTACATAACAAAAACAAAGTTCACTAAAAGTGATAACAGTTTGTATTACTTTTCAACATGATAAATTCACCAGAATGAAGCTTTCTGGGAAGGAATCTAATAAGAGCTATTAAGTCCTTGGTTTAAAATCCTAGGATTGTGCAATTCCAGCTTCCAATCCATTGAATGTATCATAGAGTGGTTGGTTCAGAGTCTCCGGAAGATAAAACACAAACACCCCACCCACAATCCCGCACACTGCAAACACCATAAACGGCAACCAACCACCCAAAACCACCACAAACGGCGCCAATATGGCCCCCATTTGCGCCGCCTGCGTGGTACACCCAAGTGCGGTGTTCCTCACCACCGTAGGGAACAACTCCGCCGTGTAAATAAAGAGCAAGTTATAAGTTCCCGCCATCCCAAATATCCCTAAAACACCACACACCATTCTCACCACTTTCCACACACCAACGACGTTACTCATTAAACTCCCCATCAAACAAAAGAACCCACTAAACCACATCGTCCCAACGGTCAACGGCTTTCTCCCAAACCTTTCTAACAACATCGCCGTTATTATAAATGCTGGCATTTCCCCCACTGAATTCAGCAACACATTCAAGTAAAGGTTGATTTTCAGGTTCACAACATTTAAACTTAGACCATAGTACACCAAAGAGCCTAAGAAGTTGATAGCCACTGCTAGTAATAACCTTACACGTGTGATTGGTGTGCGAACCACGTCCAAGATGGATCCAACAACTGCATCTTTGTTCTCCAAGTGTTCATTATTATCATTTGCTGATGCTGAAGCTTCTTTGTCAAGTGCTAGAAGAACACCATCGGGAAGTTGTTTTCCATTGGAAGAAGCAATGGTGGACATGAGCTTTGTGGCCTCTCTTATTTTGCCACGAACGAGGTACCATCTTGGGGACTCGGATATGAAGGGAAGGACAAGGATGATGTAGAGGAATGAGGGGATAGATGAAGCTATGTAGAGATGGCGCCATGTTTGGAAGAAGTAGGCAATGCCTGAGAGAAGTGCAATGCCACCTGAGAAGAAGTAGAAGGTGGACATGCCGGCAACACCGCGTTTTTTGGGGCCGATAGGCTCAGTGGCGAGGACGAAGGCGCAGAGGCCGACGCCGCCGGAGCTGAAGCCGGTGAGGAGGCGGAGGAGGACATAGGTCAAGTAGTTAGGAGAGAGTGCTGTTAAGCAGCCAAAGATGGCGTTTAGGGCACAAACCACAGCTAGAGAGCCTTTCCTTCCGAGAAATGAGTCTGAGAGGTGACCAAATATTCCCGCACCTGAAATTACAACATCAATGAGTCATTTTTACATGATTATGTCACACGTTGAATTTTAGTTATTTTTGATAAATTAACTAATATAATTTTAGAGATTAATGTTTTTCCATTCAATGGAGATAAATTATCTCCGATAAGCCTAAAACGATATTATTTTGGATTGAGAACAAGATATTTTTATAATTTTAATTTATTACAAGTTATATTAGTCTTTATCCTTATAGTTTTTTAAGCTTTCAATCTGAAAACGATATTATTTTGGGCTCACTTGATATAATTTATCTCTATTCAGTGGAGAAATATTAAACCCATAATTTTAATGATAAAACTCGTAAAATAAAAAAATTGATATTAATTAATTTAATTTAATCACTCGCTATTGAAGTGTGGAGGGGCTTGGGGGACGTGGCAATAAATTGGCTGACCAATCTCTTCAATAAGATTCTTCAAACAAATAAGATGACTGATACTTGGAGGAAGAGTGTGCGTGTGCCTATTTACAAAAATAAGGGAGATATACAGAACTGTTCTAACTATAGAGGCATTAAGCTGATTAGCCATACTATGAAGTTGTGGGAGAGAGTTATTGAACATCGTTTGAGGAAAGAGATCAAGGTTTCTGTAAATCAATTTAGATTTATGTCAGGAAGATGTACCAAGGAAGCTATTTTCTTGATGCGTCAATTGATGGAAAGATATCGAGAAAAAAGAAGGATTTACATATGGTGTTCATAGATCTTAAGAAAGCATACGATAGGGTCCCATGAAAAGTTTTATGGTGGGTTCTTGAGAAGAAAAAAAAAACCATCAAAGTATGTATATGCAATTAAGGATATGTATGATGAGGCTACTACATGTGTGAAAGCTTGTAATGGAACATTAAGTTATTTTCCTATTAAAGTAGGTGTACACCAAGATTCAACTCTGAGTCCTTATCTCTTTGCCTTAGTGATGTATGAACTGACAAAAGACATTCAAAAGGAAGTGTCGTGGTGTATGCTTTTTGCAGATGATATTGTGCTTATTGATGAGATCAAAGACGTTGTTAATAGGAAACTTAAATTGTGGAGAAGCTCTTTGGAGTCTAAAGGTTTCACGCTAAGCCGGAGCAAGATTGAGTATATGAAGTGTGAGTTTTCTCAGGTAAGAGATGGAAATCAAGATCCCGTGCATCTACTTGGTCAAAAGGTTCCAAAGAAAGATGTTTTTAGATATATGGGATCAATTTTGCAAAAAGGTGGTGAGATTGATGAGGATGTAAATCATAGAATCGGAGCAAGATGGATGAAATGGCGGAGTGCATCTGGGTTTTTGTGTGACCACAAAATTCCCCTTAAACTAAAAGCAAAATTCTATAGGACAGCAGTAAGGGCTGCAATGTTATATGGAGTTGAATGTTTGCCAGCACATAGGCAACACTAGCATAAAATGAGAGTAGCAGAAATGAGGATGCTAAGGTGGATGTGTGGTTATACGAGGATGGATAAGATAAGAAATGAAGATATTCGACGAAAGGTAGAAGTAGTACCGATAACTGAAAAGATGAGGGAACACAGATTGAGGTGGTTTGGGCATGTAATGAGACGGCCCCTGGATGCTCTTGTAAGAACAAAAGTTTGTTTCCAAGAGCTCGACACAAAGAGAGGTAGAGGTAGACCGAGACTTACCTGGGGAAAGGTAGTTAAACAAGACTTAATGGACTGAGATATAGATTGGCGGACGGTGTATCTTAGGACGGAGTGGGGAAAAGCTATATAGGGTGAAAGGTTAAACCCATTGTTATTCCTATATTCCAAATAGTCCCTTTTTGGTCCTTTTTCTCTTCAATCCCTCCTCTCCTTCTTTCCCACTTCTTGTCTTTTATTTTATTTCCCCCTTCCCAAATTTTTTATTTTTATTTTTATTTTTATTTGTATTTTTGTATTTATTTATTTATTTTTGTATTATCTATTTATTTTATTTTTTTAATCTCCTTTTATTTATTATTGGATTTATCTACCACCGACCCCAATTAACTTGGGTTAAAGGTTATGATGTTGATGTTGAATTACTCGCTATTGATTTGTTAATAATGACTGAGGTTTAACACATCACATGATAAATATTAAAAGAATAAATGAAATAATTTATTTCAGTTCTTAATGTCCTTTTATAGAAAGTTATTTAAAAAAGTGCGGCCAATTAATTAAAAAAGTGATTAAGTACCGAAGGAAATTTCAGATTGTGGGGTTAATAAGCCATTAGAATGGTGAGGAATTTGACTAGTCTGCGTGAGTTCATGGGATTTGAGTAATAAGTGTGCACACGCAACAGCACACAAAAGAAAGAAATAAGTGAAAGTGCGCACAAACAACAGCACACAAAAGAGAGAAATAAGTGAAAGATGAGGCTGACATGCAATAACCAGATGAGGCTGACTTGCAGTAACCAATGGCCATGCTTCAGCTCCCACATACGACGTCACATGCTTATCTATTTATATGTTTTTCATCACCTTTATATTAAAGTTCAGAGATAAAAAAGAGACCAAACTGAAAGCAATCTTGAAAAGGAGATTTCGTGGGATTGTAACGGTACACCAAAAGAAAGAAAGAGTGTGCCTTTGATACCTTAATTCTATTTGAAAACTTGCTTTTTTCCAGTTATATGCAAACATTTTCCCTGTCATTCTAGTAGTACATGATCGATATTGTTGATCTTTTATAGTATATTGTACTCATATACATTAAATGATAGTCTGCAATTGTCTGGTAAAATTTGGATAACAACTTTTTCCCTGTGATTGTACGTCCAAATTTGATTGATAACTATTAGGGAAATATTTTTCTCATTTCGTTGGAAATAATTATCTCCTATTATATACTCATCGAATTTTGTGCTTTTTTTTTTTTTTCCTTTTGTTTGAGATTGTGGACCCCCACATCTTTATCTCAAATACATGATAGAACTATATGAAACAACATCAGATTAGTAACTCCTTAACTATTAATAGAGTTATATACAATCGTTCAAATTTACTCTTAAATAACTTTTTTTACTCCTACCTAAAACTATTCTTCTCATTTTTTTTATTTATTTTTTCTAATTATGCATACTATAACGATAGCGAAGAAGATGATGAATCTAGCTAGGAATTACTATTGAAAAAACATCAAGAAACGAAGATAATAGAAAGTGAACTAACCGATCATACTGCCGACGAAGAACAAAGCATGGACCAACCCAACCTTAAATTTGTCTCCACAAATCAAACCCCACTCGGACACGGTGGTGCCGCCGCGGCCTCCAACCCACTCCCACGAACCCTGTGGGAGGCCACAGACGCTCGGGGAAGCGGCGTGGCAGCTCGAACCAGCGGCGCCAGGGTGGCACCTCCATTGTGGTTCACGGTCAGCAAATATCATAACCATGGAGTGGAAGGCCCCGAGTGTCCAAGCGAGGCTGGTGAGGACGAATTGCTTCAGCTGCCACCGCCCGAATTCCCCACAATGCTTCTTCAGCATGTCGTCGATGCACATCTTCGTCGGTAACCGGAGGTCCTCACCACCGTAACTGGATTCTAAGGACAACATCGTGGCCATTTCAGCACTTGATTTTTTGTGTGTACTGTTTTCTCTATCGCTGTTTTCTGCTGCTACTACTTCAGTTTCCTTAATATATTCAGTTATATTGGGCGTTCCCTTATACTGGTAGGGCCACGTGCTTTTTGTGTGGAGAATATTCTTGAATTAATTTAAGCATTAATGAAAATTAAGGTTGTTTACAGTGAAATGTGCTACTGTTGCTTGTCTTATATACGTGTGGGATTAGATATGAATCATTAATGAAACTTTAGAGGATAGTTTAAACAGTAAAATGTGTGTCATATTAAATGATGTAAAATTGTGTCATTTTGAAAGAGAGAAAGAGATATATAAAGGAGGAGAGAGAGTTGACAAAAAAAATAAAGGTGTGGGTCCCACTTTTTTGTGAGAGTGAAATGATATAAATTGTGTTATTTAAAAGGATAAATAATTTTCTCTAGTTTAAACTTTAAAATTCGATCATTGTTTTTCCATTTCTTTAAATAAATAAATATAAATACAAAACTAGATGGGCATATGCATTAATTATTTATTTTCTAAATTTAAAATATTTGTTACAAAACACATGAATCAACTGAACGGGTTGTTCAAACTTAAGAAGTAATTTTGAGTTCGAATACTTAATAAGCAAGTGAATCAATCCATGAATCGTTAAGAAATTAAAAAAGAAAAAAGAAAAAGTGTTCTTGTGTTAGACGTACCTGAGAAGTTTTCTGAATATATCACTTTCCCTTTTTTCGGTTTGATTACAAACTGACATTGATAGATTTCTTTTGTAGTTTACCGATATCGATACGGGATACAAGTCACGATACAACAAATCAATACATTAATTCTAAAAAATTCTTAGATTTTGACACGTAGGATACGTTTTGATATTAAATAATATTTTAATATATATATATATATATATAATATAATTTACATTTAATACATATAACAGCCTATAATAAGTCATAGAACCAATCAAATATTCAAATTTCAAAATATAAATATAAAGAAAAAATAATTTTTCATACTTTGCTAATTTTTCATGTCAAATCCCATAATAGTAAATATTTGATTTATAAATTGATTTTTCATGTTTAGTTAAAAAGATAAAAATAAAATAAAATGTTAAAAAAATTCCTGTCAGAAAACGTTGATAATATGTAAGACGCATGTCAAAATATGTCAGAGCATTGACCACGTGCCGAAAAATATTGACTGTGTGTCGGACGCGTGTCGAAATGTGTCGGCTATATTGCACCAACATCGACACGGGACAGAGACACAACACGACACTTTGACACGTTAATATAAAAAATGTTAGATTTCGATACGTTATGACATGTTTTGATATTAAATAATATTTTTATTTATATAATATATATTATATTTAATATTTAATAATTTAACAGAAAAAACAAAATTAAACTTATAATACCCATCAATTTCGTAAAACATAAGATATAAATATTTACTATTATATTTCCAAATTGAAAATCTCTTATACACTCTAGTGAGATTTATTCGGTATGCAATTTTAATTTTTATTATATCAATTTGGTAAAACATCGATTAATTTTTCTCATGATATGTAATGAAATTTTAAATATTATAAATATCGAAGAGTGTCAGAGTGTCGCGGTGTCGGAGAGTGGCGGACACGACACTTTAGGTTTTTTGAAGTGTCAGTGTAACATAGATTGCATTCTTGAGTGTTAACTTTAGAATTTAGTCACCACCATTTTTGGAAGATAATACCTGTCTTTAGGGTCAAAAGTATGCTAAATAATGTTTAATACGGTCAAAGACATGGTGAATATTGTTAGATGCAAAAGACTTTGAGTTTTCATGCTTGGTAAGATACTGACTTAAAAATGTATCGATTTCAAGTTAAAATTGCTATATCAGAGCAATGATGGATCAAGGAAGTCATAGGAAGTCAAGACTCAAGTCAAGTGAAAGCCAAAGAAGTGTTATTTCACGAAGCATCGTGCTGACTTGCTCATTGAATTGAGCAAACTCAGCGAGCAACACATAAGAGGAACATACTTTTTCAAGCTTCCTCGCTAAATTGCTTGCTTCAGTGAGCAGTGACATATTTTTAGCATTCAAATAGCTGGTCTGCTTGCTTCAGCGAGCAGACGCAGTGAGCAACTCATAAAAAAGGGAATAAAAGAGGGCAAAGAATAGGTAATTTTTCGCGATCTAAAAGGGGAGAGGCTTTGTTCCAATCCCAAGGAGCGGAGGGAAGGATCAAAGCTTAACGTGGAGATTGACAATTGAGTCTTTTTTATGATTTCATTAGTTTTTCATCTTCTGTCTTAGTTTCTTTCACTATTTTAGGTTAGACTTTCTCATAATTAGGGTTAGATTGAACCTTTTGAATCTTAATTATGTTTTCTCTTTTCCTTTCAATTCAATATTTACTTTCACGTTGTGCAATTATTCTACGTTTCATTCTTAATTCTTTTATGAACTGATCACTCATATAGGAGCGATACTAGAGTTTTGATGATAATATGGATGTCGGTGTGAAATTTCGATTTGAATAATTGCTAGGTTTTG